>CM076572.1:790295928-790491256 GCA_034641835.2 Pinus albicaulis | reverse complement strand
TCTAGAAACATGGGACTAATTGTCCATTCAACTTAATCTTAATCGTTTGAAACATGGTACTAATTGTGAATTCAACCTGGGCTATCAATTCAACTTAATCCATTCTAAAAATATGGGACTAATTGTCCCATATTAATCGATTTTAAAACATGGGACTAATTAATCGATTTTAGAAACATGGGACTAATTATCCATTCAACTTAATTGATTATAAAAACATGGGATTAAATATCCATTCAACTTAATCTTACCTGTTTGAATGGGATTAATTAATCGATTGTACTAATTGTGAATTCAACCTGGGACTAATTGTCCATTCAATTCAACTTAATCCATTCTAAAAATATGGGACTAATTGTCCATTCAACTTAATCTTACACGTTTAAAACATGGGACTAATTAATCGATTTTAGAAACATGGAACTAATTATCCATTCAACTTAATTGATTCTAAAAACATGGGATTAATTATCCATTCAACTTAATCTTACCTGTTTGAATGGGATTAATTATCCATTCAACTTAATCTTACCTATTTAAATTTATATGGGTTTTACAATTAGTCCTTGGCTACTATTAGTTCTTTTGCTCTATTGCATTTTCTGTTGCTACTAACTGTTATTCATAACTGCTGTTCTGGAAACATGGGACTAATTGTCCATTCAACTTAATCTTAATCGTTTGAAACATGGGACTAATTGTGAATTCAACCTGGGACTAATTGTCATTTCATTCAACAATCTTTGCGTTTAAAACATGGGACTAATTAATCGATTTTTTAGAAACATGGGACTAATTATTAGTTTCTGACAATTGATTCTAAAAACATGGGATTAATTATCCATTCAACTTAATCTTACCTGTTTGAATGGGATTAATTATCCATTCAAATTAATCTTACCTGTTTAAATTTATATGGGTTTTACAATTAGTCCTTGGCTACTATTAGTTCTTTTGCTCTGTTGCATTTTCTGTTCTCAGTTTTGGTATTGTTCTCCACTTCCTTGTTCATAAATTTAGATTTCTGTTCTTCATTGTAAGTTTTGTTTTGTTCATGCTTTTCTGTTTCTGTTCACTCTTATGTTCTGTTCATGTGTGTGTTATCTCAGATATTTTTAAATTGTTGGAAAGCATTCGCTTGTGACTCTGTGAGCTCTAGCAACAGTAACCAATAAATTTCTTAAGGATTTTATCTGTATCTCCACTCTTATAATGAGTTTTGGCAATATGTGTACTATGTAGTGAAGCTGTGAGCTTCAAGAAAAACTTGAATATAGTAATTGTGAAATCTGAGATCTAGTAATAGTAATAGTAATTAAGGAAATCTGAGATCTATTAAGATATGAAAGTCCAAATCTCTAGTCCAATATTGAGAGTAGAGCATCAAAAGTTCAAATCTCTAGTCCAAGTCCAAAACTCTAGTCCAAATCTCTAGTCCAAATCTGAGATCTATTAAGATATGAAAGTCCAATATACTTAAGTATGAATTTTGACGCCCTACTCTCCATATCTTGCAGCATTTGAAAAAGTAAATACTTTTTCAAACGCTGCAAGATATGGAGAGTAGGGCGTCAACAGAAATGGAGAGTAGGGCGTCAAAATTCATGCTTAAGTATATTGGACTTATCCAATAATGTATTGATGAAGGGGGAATAGTATGCTTCTTTGCAGATGCCCGAACAGAATATCCATTGAAACTATGTCGTCAATTGCAGCTAACATTTCTTCTTTTGTCCAACCTCTTATAACGCTGATCTTTTTAGTTGAAGTTGCACCTTGGACTGTGGTTGACGGTGGCTCTGTGGCTGATGGTGCCACAACATCAGCTTCAGCCACATGCTCATCGTCAGCAACATTTCCTGGAGCATTGGTGACATTGACATCACCTGTTCTTTCTTCATCTGATGAGGTGCATCGCAGTTGGGCACCCCTGGTCACTCTTCTGCCACTTATCCTTGTGCGAGTGACATAACTCACTCTTGCCATGGATGCAACTACCTGTAGGCTGCAAAAGCACCAATTGCAAGCTGTTATTCATAATTGAAAAGAAGGATTGTTTTCATATGATGAATACAGCTTCTATGCATAGCAATTGCAGATATATATGTTAACTTCAAATGCTACAGCTTCTATTTTCAGCTACTGCAGATATATATGTTAACTTCAAATGCTACAGCTTCTATTCTCAACTACTGAGATATTTTCCACAGGCTTCTATGCTCAGCTACTCATGTTTTGTTTTTGGTTATGGTTTGTTTTTTGTTACTTGTTTCCAGAATCTAATCTCTATCTTTGTCTGATATTTGTGTCATTTGAAGTCATTATGCACCCCGAAGCTGAATTGGGTAAGTTCAAATGATTGGGTAAGTTTGAATTCCAGTCTGATCTTTGTGTCATTTGAAGTCATTTTGTACACTGAAGCTGAATTGGGTAAGTTCAACTGATTGGGTAAGTTCCACTGTGCACTGTGACTCTAAATTTTTTGAATCCATCTAATGTTACAAACTATGACCAAAACTCAGGTATTGAGGTGTTGAATTTATGAAATCTATAATATGTTTTCGTTTCAATTGCAATGCCGCCTCATTCACCAAAACAAATTAGCATCTTATTCATATTATTCTTTTTTAGATACAGAACATTCTGATCATAGTTACTGAATTCATCAACTTGTTAAAAAACATTTCTATTGACTAGTTCAATTAATCTAGGTGACTTATTTTCCAAGGGACTCTAAATATTTTGAATCCATCAAATGTTACAAACTGGGGTTTGGGTAGTTTTATGGGTTCTACTTTGTTGTTGATATACCCCGTAAAGGCCCTTGAGTCATACAGCAAAGTTAGGTTGTGGGTCACTGGATGGATTGAAAGGCATGCAAAATGGACAGATTGCAGGTTTTGTATCTACAGAGCAAGAGGACACAGTGTTTTTTAACTGATGTTTAGTAAACACACACACACATATATACAGAGACCTATAAAGAGTTTTTTTAGCTAATGTATTTGTTACCGATGTGTGAGCACCTAAGCCATGTAGTGTACTTGTATTTGCAATGAACAAAAGTTTAAAGGGTGTATTTTGCACTCTAAATTAGGCAATCCATGTGATATTATTTGCTTTGCATTGCATGGAATGTTACTCGAATTGTCAAGTATCATTAAATTTATTAGTATTCTGTATATAACATTGTTATTCCTATAATCTGTGCATAGTTAACTTATGCAGTCTTCCTATATAAAAGGTGCAACATGATAGGGAGCTCTATATCACTAAAATTTGATGTAAAACTAGCAACTGGAAATGATTATTCCTGTTCTCTTCCAAATGCATTTGAAAACAAAGGCATTGAACAAGAAACCTTGCTTAAAAGGATCAAACAATTCCATAAACCGAAAAGAAATACAAAACAGAAATTAATACCTATGATTGAAATTGTTCTTTAGCTCCCAAGAGGTGTATAAAATAAACCATGTAACTTTTCAACTTAAAACAATCTTTTCGTTTTTGATCTTCTATGTTTTGATGAAGTGTGATACAAGTGTATATTAGCTAGACATCCATTCACTATTTGGGTTTTCAGCATTAGGGATTACTCTGACAGTGCTTGCACCATGTTTGGGGATGCTTCAAGAGATTTGGGTTGCATGGTGTTTGATCAGCCCCTAGATGATCCATGATGGATTTGCACAATGAATTTACTTCACTAGATGCTTGCTTGACCTTAGTTGCAAGCTTGTATGGCATTATTCTATTGGAACCTTGTTTGTGTATGACATCACCATGAAACTTGACATATGTACTCATGGAGTGCAGCACTTCACATGTATGAGCCTGCATGTGGCTTTGTAGGTTGATTGTAAGGATTTAGCCTTGGAATGAGGCTATGGTGTGTACGTGAACTTCCATCTTTACACATCTATATGAAGTTTCCAACTCTCAAAAATTGTCCCTATTGCAGATTTGCAGATTTGTTTTCAGCGACCTATTTATTCAAGGTTTTGTAATTTCTAGCACTTGTATGTCTTGCTGATTTAGCATTAATAATGAAGTAGGGTAGATTTGTTGTTGTATTTACAGCTGTCATAAACTGAAATTCAGATCCGGTTTATACATTACAACATTTTGCTAGTGGGGGGAAACTTGTTGGCACACTTTGGTGTTTTTTCTCTTGAATTGCCTAGTGAATTGATGTTGTTAAGAGGTGAAACACTATCTGCTGCTGCTGCTGTTTCATTTACGTTTTATAACAACCCTAAAAACTGAAAACTGAAAAAAAGACTCAGAAATGAATGTTTGCAATTCTGTTTGTTTGCAATTAAAAAACTGAAAACTGAAATAAAGACTCAGAAATAACTGAAAACTGAGACTCATAAATGAAAATAAAAGTGTAAGAAAGCTGAAATAAAGACTCAAAAATTAAAATAAAATTGTAAGAAAAATGTAAACTAACCTGAATATATTGTGTTCTGTTTTGGGGTGTGTTCTGTCTGGGTTGTCTCCAAGGCTGGGTGTGTTCTGTGCTGGATTGTCTCCAAGGCTGGTGAATAGTTTGAAACTGAAAAATGTAACTTCAACAGTGGTTGAACTTCTTTTATAGTTTTTTGCAGTTGAATTTTATTGGTGACAATGATGGACATGGATTGCAATGGCTTCATTTTGCATGTGTAATCAGGATTGAATTTGATGTGATCTAATGGCTGAGAATTTGTTTTTGTTGATCCACGTGTTTGATCTGTTTTGATAGGAAATCATTTATTGAATTTATTGGGTGGGTGTCATTTATTGTACACAGTGGGTTTAAATGTTGTTATGGGGTGGGTGTCATTTATTGAACACAATGGGTTTAAATGTTGAATAACACAGCAGTTATGGTTGACATACATTTCTTTTTATTATGTGCAAGTATTGATATTTACTTCTCATACACAGCATCAGAGCTGATCAGATGGGTTGAAGTGACTGGCTTTTTGTACTTATTGACTTGACCATTTTGGAAGGAGAAATGATTTTATGAGTTTTCTAGTTTAAATGTTGGGATTTGTAATCTTGATACTTATTAAGCTATTTATGGACAGTTGTGGGTTATTTATGGACACATGTGGGCCCAGTCAATGACTTGGGAAATTTTGAACATAATTTAATATATATTTGAACTTCAAGTTATTTTATTATGTTTAATTATTGGTTGCATATATGTCTATTTTTGGTGGGTTGATGGGACCAGTACTATAACAATTACTGGTCCCTGAACAACATTAGACATCTCTCCCCATTCCACGACATCACAGTGCACTGCTCTTGTATACGTAAATTTCTACAAGGAAGAAGTTAACTTGATGGTCAAGCGTCATAAATGGGCGTATAAGTACATCCTTTCGGCTTTCACTAGTCTGGACCTCTTAGCAAACAACTTTAGTGGTCAAATCCCCCAGGAGATGGGATATCTCAAGGGTTTACATTCTTTGAATCTGTCACACAATCACTTGTTCTGGGACATTCCAAATAGTCTTGGAAAGATGAAAAATTTAGAAGCTTTAGATATCTCATGCAACCAGTTGCAGGGAAGTATACCTAGAACATTAGTAGATCTGGATTCCCTGGGCTATTTAAGCGTATCAAATAACACTCTGTCAGGTAGGATTCTAGATATACGACATTTGCAGACATTCAAGGGGTCCTCTTTCTTGGGTTATGCGGGTGAGGTTATATAGGAACGCATTGCTGAAGATGATGTCATTTTGATCAAAGGAGCTAAGATTTCAAGAGAAATTTCCATAAGGAGTAGTCTAGCTAGGCAGAGGAATTGCCCAGCTTCCGTCACCGGTCAGGAAACCTTCCGGCTCCAAACGGACCAACCTCCGACGCGATCACAATCAAATCCTCCCTGACAAAATTTCCGACATGAATCTACTAACAGGCCGTCCACACATCTTCTGAGAATTAAAGCAGTTTACCGCACATCTTCTAATTCAAATTCGCAGCTCTTCTAGTTAGCCATTTTTCCCTCAACGCCCTCCCGCTCCTGCTCTGCTTCTCCTCACCAGCGGCCCAAGGGAAGAAGGAGGGGCATGGTGTGACAGAGGGCTATTTAATGGTTGAGAACCGAGTGTATTAAGGGTTGGACCTCTTCACATTTCATCTAAGCACTGTGATCATTGTAAAGACAGATCAAACCCCTCACACTAAATATACAATTAAAACTAATTGTGATCGTTGTCCTTGTGACCTACTATCACACTAAATATACAATTAAAATGAATTTTTACTATCTCAATTGATCACATATAGCTTTTATACATAAGAGAGATGATCACTCATAAATGGATAATTTGTAAAACCTTTCTAGTCTCTGCACCACTAGACTCATTACCTCCTTTTTCCAACCTATCTCAGTGAGTAGAGGCACTAAGTGTTGTGCAGACTTCCAAGAGATGGCAATGGATCTTATGAAGCCGTGCCCTACTCAACTAGTAGACTTAAAATACATGATAACCTTACCTGTTTTATCTTAAATATCATCAGCCTATTTCAGTCTTTTGTCGATATCAATATAATTCAATTCCATTTTATTTCTGGTTTCTAAACCCAGAGCATATTATCACTTTGCTTCCAAATCCTGATATGCTTTCATAGCATCCACTATAGAAATAGTCTTTGAGCAAGTTACTTCCAAATTCCAATACATAATAACCTCACTTCTTTTATCTTAAATATCGTCGGCCTATTTCAGTCTTTCATGGACATTAATATAATTCCATTCCATTTTATTTTTGGTTTCTGAACTCAAAGCATAATATCACTTTCCCTCCGCAGCCTGATATGCTTTCATAGCAACCATTATAGCAATGGTCTTTGAGTAAGTTCCAACCAATCGAAATAAATATCACAACCCAAAGACAACTACGGTAAGAGAAAAACAATGATCTTACTTCACAAAAATGCTGGGGACAATCAAATATAATGTGAAATATGCACCGTCCTTTGGGGGATTTTTGAAACATACTCTGAAATTATGTCTTATGGAAAAAACTGGCTTGCTTACAGTCCATTAAAATTCTACTTTATATTGCAGGTGTTCAGCTGCACAACAGTCACAATTAGTTTTAATTGTATATTTAGTGTGAGGGGTTTGATCTATCTTTGCAATGATCACAGTGCTTAGATGAAATGTGAAGAGGTCCAACCCTTAATACACTCGGTTCTCGACCATTAAATAGCCCTCTGTCACACCATGCCCCTGCTTCTTCCCCGTAGCAGGCGCTCGGATCCGACGTCCCTTCTCCCTTTCTCGGATACGCACTCAGAGTTGTCTTTGGCGAAGCAATACCGCATTTCTAGATCTGAGGTTACCTTCAGATAAATTTGAGCACCAGATTTGCGGAATTTTTCACTGCCAAGACCAACTTTGCAGGGGAATAGAGCCATTGGTGAGGAGAAGTGGAGCAGGAGCGGGAGGGCGCGGAGGGAAAAATGGCTAACTAGAAGAGCTCCGAATTTGAATTAGAAGATGTGCGGCCAACTAAATTAACTCTTAGAAGATGTGTGGACAACCTGTTGGTAGATTCATGTCAGAAATCCTGTCAGAGAGGATCCGATTGTGACCGTGTCGGAGGTTGGAGGAAGGCCCGGCCAGAGCCGGAAGGTTTCCTGACCGGTGAGGGAAGCTGGACAATTCCTCCGCCTAGCGAGAACACTCCTTTCCATAATATTAAGAGGTTCTAATGATTACATGTTGGATGAGATGGAACGGTCCATGCACTATGCCTTATCCATTGTGAAAAGGATATTAGAGTCTAACATGGTAGTTTCTGGTGGTGGTGTTATTGAAGCAGATTTATCAGTCTACTTGGAGAACTTAGCAACCACTTTAGGTTTTAGGGCACAACTTGCTATTGTAGAGTTTGCAAAATATCTTTTGATCATACCCAAGGTTCTTGTTGTGAATGCTGCAAAAGATGCTACATAGCTAATTTCTAAACTTTGTGGTTACCGTCACAGTGTTGAGACAAAGGATCACAGAAAGCATATAATCCTTGATCTTGCAAAGGAACTGTGAGGAACAATCTAGAAGCAGTTGTCCTCTCTTATCATTTTATTGTTCGCATAACATTCATACAATCGCAATAGATGGGAATGGAATTTGGTTTTGTACCTTGGTAGGATAGAGAGACGCGCATCGAATAAACAGAGCCCAGCAAATCAAAATCTAGCAGTTTAAATTAACATCCTACTCTCTTAATACTCTATTAGTTGCAGAATGTTTATTAAATTGCAATAAACCGGAATTGAACTTGGGTTTGTATCCTGGCATGGTAAAGAGACGTGCATCGTAAAAAACGAGAAATAGGAAAATACAGTTGCACTAGACGGGAATTGAACTTGGGTTTGTATCCTAGCAGGTTACAGAGGCGCGCATCATGAAAAATGAGAAATATGAAAATACAGTTGCAATAGAAAAATGATAGGAAATAAAAAAGGGCCCAACCGGGTTCGAACCGGTGACCTCCTTACCTACAGTCAAATGATAGAAAATGGCCCAACCTTGTTCGACCACAATATAGGGTAAAAAATCTGGAAGCAGGTGTCCTCGAACCAACCATGAGTAAAGTTAAAATTATACAGTTTGCCACCGAGGCTGTTATGACAATAATGCAAATTGATGATATGATCGATGCCAACAAAAATTTATCGCGTAGTCTAAAACAGCAACGCTTTGGCCCAGAAACTGGCAAAGATTTTGAAAAAATCCAGCAAATATTTTATCAGAATCTTTCTTACAGTTTTTAAACTTTAGTATTTTGAGTGTCCTAAAGGTTTTTGATAGCGCTGAATCTATTTCCACTATTAAAAATGGATTCCAAACACTCCAAATACCTGAATTTTTGAATTTTAATTGACCAGATTCCGGCAAAAAACTACCGTCCGAGTTATTCCACTGCCTGAATAGACAACTTCAAAATTTATACTCCTGTTAGAAGAATTATGGTGGAGCATGAAGCATTGGAGTGTTTCACCAATGTAGGTTAACCTAATAGAAAGGCAAGATCTGTGGTTCACTAAAAAGGTTCAATAGTTAGATCTAAGTCAAGATCTTGTTCAATACTCAGATCTGAGTGAGGGTGTTGTTGGGTTTAGTTGTCCTTTATACCCACAACAATATTTTTTTGGTGAGAAATATGGGAAATCTTCATCACAATAAAACATAGTTGGAAAAAAAGTAATCGTTCAGCAAATATATAAATTTTAAATGATGCAACTGCATAAACCCTAATAAATAAATCTTCCAAACTGTTTGTAAAACAGTAATTGATGCCTTCAAAAGATCTGTGATCGAAAATAATTTCATATGAAGCATTCCATTGGATCGTACAGATTGGGCTTACCATTGATAGGATCTAGTTCGTTGTCTCAATAGAAGTCGTTTGGGTTGGTAGAAGTCGTTTGGGTGCTTCAACTCTTGGATGGAAGGCATAGGTTAGCCAAAAGCAGCAAGACTTGCGAAAACCTCAAAAGAAACAACAAAGTATGAGTGGCAAAGTAAGTCCGAAACACCTAGTCACGAAATACATTTGAAAAATACCATTCTAATAAGGACAAAGTCTTTTTCTTTTAATCCTTTGGTTCCATGATGGATAGCTGACCAAATGCTTCAAAACTTTTGAATAGGCCAGAGTTAGTCTACCAGCAACTTGTGGGATCAAATATTTATTGAGAATGTGCCTTTCTAAAGGGCATCTTCACAATGAAAATAATTTTTTGAAGAGAAGCTAGGGCATACTTATGAGAATAAGATAAAGATAATCTTAAAGTCTCCATGTTTTATAAAAGTTCTCACTTTTTAGATGTTTTTGTCAACACCTTTTCCTCTTCTACATTTTTCTGCATTTATAAGTGAGCAAGCGAGCTCAGCCGCCTCCTATGTGAGTAAAAAATATCTTTTTGTTTATTATTCATGTTACTATATGTGTTAGGGCTCTCCTAACCCTTAACTAGGGGTTTAACCATTCTTGAATAGGGTTAGATGGTTTAAAGTTTAAGTAATTAAGAAAGGTAAAATCAAGAACTTGACCTCTACACCTAACACTTTTTTATTTTGTTTTTAATTATTTTTTATTGATATTAAAATAATTTCATTTTAATTAAATGTTTTTAGTGGGAAGTTTTTATTTTAATTAAATATTTTTAGGGGGAATTTGTAATTATAATTTTACTTTTTTAGAATATATAATAGTATAGTTTAAATAATATAAAACTATGATTTTGTTTTCAAATTTTGGTGATAATTCTTGCATAAAATAAATAAATTAATAACATTTTGATTTCTCCATTATCATACATATATATATATATATACAACAATTGTTTTTTTCACAAAACATTTTTGCAAGAGTCTAATTACAATTCATGATAATGTTTCTTTGTGATCCAAAAACCCAAGAGAGCTATGTTCAAGCTATTATAAGTGAGAAGGATTTTTAATTTTGATTTTAAATATAATTTAAGTGGGCCTAATAGTTAGGGCATGTTTCCTCATAAGAGGGCACTTGACAATATAGGGTATGTATATTTTTGTAGAATTTAGTAGTCAAATCGTTGCACAAAGGTGGGTCCCTTGTCCAATAAACAAGGGGGTCTCCGATACACCAATTTGGTGTCTCCCTTGGGTGTGACTTTAAAAATGGAGTTATTGTTATTATTATAATTAGTCATATATTTTCATATTAAAATGGAGATAATTACTTAACCTCTAAATTCCTAAAGCATCTATAGCTTAACATCTAAATTTTATAACCCCTAACCATATAATCTCTCTTATAGCCATTATCATAAATAGGCTCTAATATAATTTTGGTAATGTCTATGTCTATAGCCATAATTGATAACCACTAAAATCACTAACACCTAGCTTTTATAACCTAATAATATCATGTCAAACCCCTATATACCCCAATATACCCATAGATTAAATCACTTTTATACCTTTTTGTTTGTAACCAGTAGCACCTATAACTTGACCCTTATAGCTCCTTATCCTAAAAAATTATCAACCCTACTTATTAATCAAAATAACACATGATTTTTTCACTCTTATAACAAGTCATCACTTAACCACATAACCTATCACATGCATCCCATAATGCATGAACCTAAAAATCTTAAACCCTATGGTAATTTTTATTAAACCAAAATGAGTAGTATTTACTACAAGAAAAAAGGACATTGGTGAGGATCGGATAATGTCACCATGAGGAGATCAACATAATTATTTCATTCAACTTAAATGTTTAGAATGAATTAAATCACATGTCATTTCAACCAATATGAAGTTATGTTTCCAACTAGAAGATTGTAGCATCACCATTACTACATGTTGAACATTTTATCGACTACTTTATATTTCAGGCTATAATATAAGCCCATGATAATGCCATGTCTAGTGAAATAGGATGAATAATTCTCTGCTTATGGTGTTATATTGCATTGAACTACAAAAAACAAGGATTTATTTGTGAAGATGGGAGAAGTTCAACAATGCAGGTTCATCCATCAATCATCTAGCATGATAAATATGACAACATCTACTAGCAATAGGTTCCTAGACTACATGAAGGTCAAGATTGTTGTTCACCATCGTTCATATTGGTCTATCTTCAAATACAATGATGCATATATCTATATAATTTCAATCTTCGGTGGATTCATATATCAAGGGATTAGGAAGTAAATATAAAACAAGCCAACAGTGATTATGGTAGGCAGACTTTGAAGTAATACTCAAGCAACTTACAGCCACAATTTTGACAAAATTTTATATTTCTACAATTTGGATATGCAGATTCATTTAGGAAACCAAATAATAAACATGGAATGGGTGAGGATTCCCTCCCAAATGGGGATGAATTAACCCCTTAAAAAACACACGATATGAAGATGCCTATGATGGGCTACACTTCAAGAGTGCTAGATACTATAAATGCCTACTAGTCATGTTAGATTCTTTCCCAAATACATTACTTAAGAATGGTCAATATTCTCAAAACTTTTTTATTGGTGTAAGGAAAAAGTAGAAACTTCTGTTAGTAGTTGCTTGATTCAAGAGATGGCTACAAAAAGGGAGGGCCTCGCAAGATTCATACACATTACATGATACAAATCTATATGGTATAATGTGGTAACGGTAAATGGAATTCACATGATCTATAAAAGTAGAGTTTGAGGATTTCATAGCTTGTATTATGAGATAAATGTAATATACCCTATAGAAACAAAGATATATGAAAATAACATCTAGATACTCAGTATAAAGTAATAAAATAATCTATGCAATTGTAATGGGAACCAAAATAAGATACATTGATTATTAGGAGCACAATTTTCACTTACCTCTTCTAGGGGGGAACCTCTCGTAGAGTAAATTTTAGTTACAATAATTATCGAGGCATATTTGACCATGTTTCTACCTCTATATAAACTAATTTATAACCTTCTAGAACATTCTAGAGGAGGAAAACCTTCGAGAGAGTCCTCTCATAATAGTTGCAGTCACACTACTACCATCATTGTCTAATAATGATGGCATTTCTTACATAGCCATATATTAATATATATGTTAATGGTTAGGGAGGTTAGGACCCTAACATGTCCTCCCCCTTAGGGAAAAACCTTCTCCTTGAGAGTTGAGATGTGGAAATTGGTGTAGAATGTTAGCAGACTGAAAGGTGCCATATCAAGTAGTCTTTCCTTCCATTGTATTAAAACTTCTTGAATGGTGTGATGGTAGATATGTCTCTCATAATGCTTGAGGACTACTTGTAGCTACAACCAAATGAAGCCTTCTACATCCAATTCCAATAGGATAGTTATAACAATGCAGATGTATCCAATCAATTTCTATTTGGGGCTTGTTTCACTTGATTACTGTACATGTGGCTTGAAGAACCCATCATTTATGTATTCTGGATTGGTTAATGGTAGAAAACTGGGTTTTACTTCTCCATTGGTTAGATTAGTGGAATTCCCTTGAAATATTAGTTGAACATCTCTTTATAAATAAATATGAATTTTCCTCATTGGTACTCATGGTTGGACTTGGGGAGAAATCTCTAAGGTTTTGATATTTTGGAGATTTTTATATTTAGAAAAAGAAAAATTAGACCCAATTCTTTTAACTACACCTAGGGAGTCGGGTCAACCTAATAACTACCTTCATTGGGTCAGGATGTAAGGCTGTTTGTTACAATATTTTGGGGGTAGTGTATCTAAGCTCCAGTTTGTTTGGTCAAGGGAAGATAGGGCAGAAGAATTCCTCCTTGAGGTTACAAACCCTAACCAAATAGCAAGGAACTTATCAATTAAGAATAATTTGGTTTTTTAATCTTCTAAGGTTTGTTTGAGGATAAAAAAGGTACAATTGAGGCTCATTCTAGGCACAATAAGCAGACAACAAAGGAACGAAGCTAGTATGGGATTGTTTTGAAGGCAACAACCTTAGAATCAAGCCCTCCTAGGCTATGGGTAACAATATTAAGGCAACCATACCCAACAATAGACATATTATCCATTCCAATATTCATTTTATGACTATATATTTTACAGAGTTGATTAGGCTACCCTCTTCAGATGCAAGTACCCACAAGAAAGGCAGTCAAGATCCTATTCTCTAAGCCTGCAGGTTATCTTCAGTATAGTCAAACTCCTATACAGTAAGCCAAAATAACACAAAAAATATTATATTAAGATAGCTCACCTAGTTTTTATTAACATATCATAATTATAGTTGGATCTAGTTTCCTAATTTGCTTATATTACAAACAGCTTGTACCAATGGACTTATTACATGGTTTCATTGAACAATAGATCCTTATATTTGTGGTTTTGTGAAGAATTAGATGGTTGATATAAGTACTTATATTATTCATTCATATATATTGTTTATGAATGTGTAACACTAATTTATTCAAGAAACCTAGACATAATAGAAACCTTGAGTGAAAACTTACCCTAGAAAACTACAGTTTGGACCAAATGTGGCTCATTAGCAAGGCAAAAATATTTCAAGTACTTAATGTTCTAATTTTTAGAGCATTATTTCATTGTAATTTTACTAGATTTACTTGATTTCTTGGATATGGTGAGTTACTTGATGGATTTACTAGATGTCAGGGTAAAATGTTAATAGTGGCTAAGCATCATTAGCAGCAAAGCAACAGGTAGGTATATTGACTAGGAAAACAAAATATTTTTTCTTTTATTTTTTTGTTCCTTATTCAATTACAATTTTAATTGGTACTGTCGAAAGTGGAAATTTCCAATATGTCAATATCATTTCAATATTGCAGAACTTCCAAGTGCCAGTGAGTGTGTGGGTTCCTAATAACACGAATTTATATTTGAACCCTCAACTCCGATGGCCCAAAATTAAAAATATGTCGAGCCATATCATTTTAGGTTCAACCTGGTCAGTAAGAGAGTAAGAAAATAAGTTTAAATGCATTCCCCTATCTTATTCATTGGCCCATATTCGAGCCAGGATCATGAATACACCATCATTATACCATGGTAAATCCACCCTAAAATGCCAATTTCATTTGATCTAATAAATTTCCTATATTATAATTAAAACCATGTGTATCATTAAGATCTATTAAACCTCCATTTAGTCCAAATTCTAATTAGATAGATCTTAACTTCATACAAAAGACTCTAGCTTATTAGCAAGACTGCGGTCATAAAAAAAAGTGGAATTTAAATAAAGGAATACCACATTTATCCTAGGTCCCAAAATGATTCTAATATGGGTTGTCTAGAACTACGACATTCAACATTGAGATGAAAAGGTTGCTACATCATTAAAATATCGAGTAATTGAAGAGAAAATCTACGAAACCATGAGAAAGCCCTAAAAAGCACTCAGATAAAATGAAGGATAGCTAATCCAAACCTTTTTTTCTGAGCCAAAAATTTTAGGAATATCTTCATGTAATTCGGCCTTCGTGTGTCGACTTTCATCATTCAAGGTTGTGACCACTCCCTTGTTTTTCTACTTTGCGACATCGTCTACTTTCTAGTACCAAAAAAACCACAAAATTTAGCAGTTTTTCCCAGTATTTTAAAAAACGAGCCAAGGGAAATGTAGGGTTTACTAACCTGCTTTGCAACCTCAATGTAGGACTCAACATTAAAGTTTGACAAATGCATCATTGTCGGAGATCTGATTCTCCCTCTATTTTTCAATATAACACTTTTCATAATTGTTGCAAATGGCGTCCACCCGCGTGAGAATGTTGATGATGCTCACCTTCACAATAATAAGATATCATGTGCTCGATGCCTTGCCTTTCAGATATATGTTTTCCCTCAAAATTGTTTCCCTGAGACAAAAAAAAGGATTCTAACGGAATGCCCTGATTTCAAATTTCTTGCAATCAATATTAATTGAAGGATTGATTAAACAACTAGATGTAGATTGGTAGATTTTCACCCTTCAAAATTTGTGAGTGGCCGAACTTGGAAGTGAAATTGAGTTGGTTCAAATTTTAACTCCACTTAAAATTAGTAGTGTTTTACAGGAATTTGGCATTGCAGGTTAAATAAAGTTGTGGTAGTCCCCATAATTTTTTGTGTTCATTTATGGACTCATAAATTTGGCACAGTTTATGTGACCTTAAAAAATGATGTAATGTCATGTTATAAATGAAGAGAAATTCATGTGACCTAATGTAGTTTTATTTTAGTATGATTTCCAATGTTGTTAGAAATGATGAGAAATTAATGTTGTGGACATTTAACATGTCATTATGTTATGATGTGTTTAATGTTGGGTTAAATCATCTTATATATATATATATATATATATATATATATATATGTATATGTTATTATTTTCCTCGATATTCATAAACTACACTTGAGGAACTCCAACTGAACACCTCATATGTATTCTTCAAGGTCCAACATAGGTACATCAAACAATTGGAAATATACTCAACAAGACTTCTCCTTTGTAGAGTGGAAAGTCCTTTACTCATTGCTTTATTTGTCCCTACACTCCTCAATAATTATTACGCTCGATGCTAAGTGTAGGCCTTTACCTTGATCTTCACTAAGCACAATGATTCATCTTGTCATTAAGAACATTCACCAAGTAAAGTTGCTTTTCTCACTAGGTCTACATTTGGGAAAGTATCTTCCCTTTCATTCCCTTTGCTTGATATTTCACCTTTATTTCTTATTGATATTCCATTTAACCAGAATTATCTTGTCATTATGCAATGAAATGCACAATAGGATGAAAGATGTGGTTGAGATACTCCATTACATGCAATATATTTTACACTAATGCAGAGATGAAATAAGCATTGTTGATTCATTTATTGAATAGAATGATGTGTTAGTGCTTGAATTTGTCTCCTACATTTTAAATCCTCGATTTCAACAGGATTCATTTTCCATTGGTCTTTTCCCCAATCACAACACATGAAAAGAAGGAATCGTCAATGAATTTTGAATTTTTTAGGTCAATGGACCCTAAAGTGGTATCAAATTCTTGTGATGTTGAAATCCTTAATGAAAAATAAAAATGAATGAGTTATTTCCCCATATATATGGTGAAATCCCTTAGGTTCAAGTAAATCATAGACAAAGTTGTGAGCCCCAAGAAAATGTTTGAAGAAAAATAGAGGAAAGCGATAACTATAAGGCATAACGAAAAGGTTCGTGTTTAGTGCCTTTACTCACTAAGTACATGAAGTGTGTGCTTAGTGGGTGAGGAAGCATTGGTTTTTTAGTACCTAGATTATTAAGTTCCTAAGCATGGGGAAGAAAATCACTAAGCAAAATATGACAACAAGAGGTAGAGATTGATTATCCCACTGAGCAAAGAGCTCATTTCTCATGGCTATTTCTTAACAAAAAGTAGGTGGATTGTCGTCCACAAATTGAAGAGCAATGTGAGATATAATGTAGCATGAAAAAGCAAGTTAGATATTCTAATTAGAAGTTATGAGTTCCATCATTGTTGAGTGTGCACGTTTGTCAAAGGAGAAGTGGCTAAGTATGCCATTGATTGAAGCTCTGATGACCAGGCTAGCAGACAATCCCTTTCTTTTTTAAAGGGAGTGTTGAAAATGGCAACAAGAAGAGGCTTCTAATTTAATTTTCCCTTAATTAAATTAGAAGGAAATTTTAATTCCACGTCACATGAAAACTTGTATTAGTTAACTTAGTTAGCTCAACCAATTCGAGTTCACTGAAAATTAACTCATGCAAGTCAATTTTAAGAGAGACCCATTTGAGATTGGAGTTAAAAGGAAATTGTAGTGTACCTAGAGGGGATAATATAGGGTACAGAGGGAGGTACCCAAGGGAATAATATGATGTATTAATATAAGAATGATAAATAAATGGGCCATAGTTAATAAATCAAGTGGTTAACCCACATTATGTAAGGGACCACATGTAGCAAGGGAATAAAGTGATAAGCCCATTGTATTGGATGTATGGTATTGAGTTACCGTTAACCACTTTATTTATTAACTATGGCCCATTTATTTATCATTCTTATATTAATACATCATATTATTCCCTTGGTTACCTCCCTCTGTACCCTATATTATCCCCTCTAGGTACACTACAGAAATGCACTATCAGTTGTATATTTACAAATTCTATAGATGGTGCATGGATTCAGAGGAAGAGCCTTGATGTACTATGAAGCTATTATTAGTGAATTTACTTGTGAATTAATACCTAATTCCCTAGGAAACCATGGAAGTAAATAGGGATCCCTCAAGACAAGAAATTGGTTAACTATTAGAACAAGCTTTCCCAAGAATCAATGATACATATATAGATAGTGCATGGGTTTCTCAGGAGTGCCAAGGAGTTTTATGGAGTGATAGTGTTGGTTGGTCAGGATACTCAGCTCTCACCCGAGAGACTTGGGTTTGAGTCCCGACAATGAAACCATTTGTTGGCTTGGTTGGGCTTGACCCAAGTTCGACTTAAACTTCGCACCAACAAAACCATCACACACCAACCCTTTCGACAACGACATGAAAGTAGATCAAAGTCTCACTCGAGGTGGCTATGTGTGGTTGCAAACCCAAGTTTCTGCAACCTTGAGGGACTACGCGATGTGGCTTTTACTTTTATTTTCTGTATTTTATTTATTTTTCTATCATAAATATCACTATTGCATCGTTTATTATAACTACTTACTTCGTCACATTCAATTTAATATAAAAAAATTCTAGGACAATATAATTTGCACTAACATAACATTTACTTGCAACCATTACTTCACATAAACAGATAGAAGCAAACAATACATATAGATATAGAATATTTTCCAAAACTTATTTTTCTTTATTAAGAAGAATCGTTCAATATAGTCAACTTCTCGACCTGTGCACACAGCTGTAGGTGGTCTGCACACTAAGTTGCAGACTCTTCCAAGGTCTCCGTGCACTTAGTTGCGGAGCCTTTCGTTAAGTCCCAAAACACAAAACAAAATATTCAATGACTTTTTCTCATCTATATCTCATCCTATTTATGTCATCGACAAAGAATTACATCTCTTTATATATCATTACATAGCTACAAAACCATGGTCCACATACCATAGGGTCAACAAAAAAATCAAATAAAACCCGATACATCTCGTTACAAAATGAGGGGCTTCGACCCACCCGAAGCCCCTAGAACATCATGCGGCGATATGAGTTCTTAGTACTGCGCACTTCACTCCTCAAAATGTGGATTATTTGATTAAAATTGGACCAAGTTGGCACACACCCAACAACTAGAGAAGCACAAGGGAGCACTATGTCATAATGCATGGAAATGAATGAATAAGAGTGTGTGACATGGAGTGTCAACGAGTTCCAAGTGTGCTAAGTGTAGAAAATATACCAATGGGATTCAATCTGATCTTACAATGTACTAAAACAAGATATTGAATCCTTCCTACAATTTGCGGAAACAAAACACTATTGCACAATCACACATAAGCAAGAGAAAGAAGTAAATCAATCACAGAACACAAGATGTATCTAGGGAAAGAAACTGCTCAAAATCCCACTATTTGTATATTTTATATTGTCAAGATCATGAAACAATACAATATTATTCCTCACATTGAGAAGCCTATGCACTCTCCTTACTGTCTCGCTTCGATCCTGCTTGAATATTGCTTGCGATCAAAGCAAAATCGGTCCAATATTTAACCTCTTACTTGCCACTACTTTCGCAACATTCCTTACACCTTCTTAGGCTAATTGAGCCCCTATTAATTAATAAATACCAATTAATGATTGTGAAATCCTTCAAGGCCTTACCGATGACCTCATGCATGACCTGTACAATTTTCTAATAGTACAACTGATAGATCTCTTCCCCTTAACCTTAGTCTCAACTGGGCCTTCCTTAGAACTCACATGCAATAGTTATTTATAGTGAATTATTAGTTAATTGATTGATCACTACTTGTGAATTAAATCATATTTAATTCACCGGACCTTTCACTAGTTCATCTCTCAGTTAGAACTAGTTAATCTTATTTTAACTCAATTAATTGAGTTAACTAATTACAACTCACATATAAATGTAACTGAACCCCATAAAAATAGAAAAATCCTCTACATGCCTCCTCTTTGACCTCTAACTCGAATTTCCTAACCTAACTAAGTCTTCCTAACTTAGTTAGCTAATATAAGTTGGCATGAGATGAAATTACAATTTTTCTTCCAATTTCATTAAGGGAAAATGAAATCAGAAGCGTCATATGGTGCCATTTCTGAGTGCCATTTTCTGTTTTCCATTTCTGACTACCATTTTCAATGTTTCTTGTTGCCAATTTCAACACTCCCTGTCAACAAGGAATGAATTCAATCTATCCTAATCCGATGCCTTTGGAATGTTTTTCATGTAACACTAATCTAGTGTTGTTTTCTCCTGCAACCCCTGAAACTGAATAGCCTCCAACAAAAATGAATCAGTGTGATGCATATGTCATTCATTAGAGTCTCTGACTGTTATCGATTACTACACTATCTATTGAGATCTTTGCCCTGCTGCTGACTCTACGTCTGTGCCCTATGCACTAATTCCAACTCTGATCTGTGCTCCAGTATCTGACATCTGTCTTCCTGACATTTGACTGCATCAATCCTACTACTTTGTATTGTGGGCTCTGTTAGCACTGGTATTTCCATCCCACCCATCCCACCTTATTTTACTCTGCTTTCACCTCATCTATGTCATTATCATTGACCTCGCTTAGTTTTTTAAACATTTTCCCAAGAGTCCCATAGTCATCATGGTCATCATTAAGCTCATTCTTCCATGTTGTGCCATCATTAGGTCATAGGGTCAAAATCATGAAAATTGGTCATTTCACCATCAAATTCATCTTTTGAAGGAGTACTAATATTCAAAGGTCTTCAACAATTTCAGGTTCTGAAACTATCATTTCCAAATAAGTGGCTTTTTGTTTACCATATTTATCTCTCAGTTGTGCTTGGAAAGCTCATTTCCCTCTCCTGGAGTTTTGAGGGCATTTTTCTTGGTTTTATGACTTCCATGGTTAAATCATCAACAATACTTATATCCTGATGCTCTTAAACCTTACCCTATCCTTAATATACCTTCCTAAACACTTTCCATCACTCCAATCCCTCAAAATCATCATTTTTCCACAAGCACTAACCTATTGCTACAATTTGACACTTTTCTAGACTAAGCTTGTGTTTTTTCATTTTGGACCCCTTCCCCTCACTCAATCCTTGAAATTCCACTTTCCCCTACTCTCTAACTTCTATCCCTATCCCCAAAATTTTCTCCAATAATTTAGACAGCCCCTAATCCCTTCGTTCCCCTCCCTCTACAAGGAAATCCTAAATCCCCTGTTTTGCCTACTACAAACCCTAATTTCCTCTCAAACTGAGATGGGGTTTGCTATGGAATCAGAGACATATGAGTAGAGGAGGAATAAGGGAGTTCATTTCAGAAATTACGAAGAGATACAAACTCATAAAAATCATGGCTCCATCATTTTCCAAGAAGTCATTCTAAGGGACAAATCATTTTCCACACACAGGGATAGTTTCGCTTCAAACTATGTTTCCGACCAAACATAGATGAATTTGAAAAAATTGAGAAATTTTGTTTTCAATTATAGGCAAAGGAAGAAAAACCTCCTTCAGTTTTTACACAGATGTCATGTTTTTGGATAAATGTCAAATTTATAGGTGCCACGGGAGAGTTGTTGTACTTTTGAAGTGACATTGGGAAAATCGCGTTTTCTCATAGCTGGAATGTCCAAATGACTTGCGTGATAAGTCAAATGACAACTATACTGAAATAGATTTCCAATGAGCTATCATGAGATCAATTTGGAGTTGAGTAAGGTCTCCAAAAATTGCATGCAACAATACTCTGCATTTCTGCACCCTCATTTTGCACTTTTTGACCAGTCTTGGGAGAATCACTTTTTGACAAGGAAAATCAACTCCAATCATAAAAGAAAGGTATATTTGGAAATTAGATAGGATAATATTTCCAAATATCTATCCTGGGCCTAATTTTGATACCTGAAACTCAATAAAAAATAACCTGCAAGGTGGTGGTAAAACAGCGCTGCGCATAGCACAAATTTTCTAAGTTTGTTGATATTTTCCAATTTTCTCAAATTTTTCTAGTTTGACCATGGTCAATGGAATTTTTACCAATGTAAATCATGATGTAAATGTAATTATGGTGTTTTTACTGTTACCTATGGTAAATACATTAGGTAAATGAACTAAATGAGGTGTAATTAATTAGTTCACAAAAGTTAGGGATGAGTCACTTTGACCACCCTACACTCTAGGTTTCAGTTGAGAATTTAGTGGATCAGCTCCTCCTCTCATGGATTCAACCCCTGAGGTTGGGAGAGGTTGTTTTAGGCCTATATCATGTCATTTTTTGACTCATTTTCAAAAATGTTGGAAGTTGGAATCAGTTTTATTTTGCTTAGTTGATAAAGGAGACTTGTATTCAGTTTTGGCCATTAATACAAGAGGAGTTGCAGCTACATTTATGGGATACCTATGGTATTGAATTTCTTTAATTGTTTCTTCTTCAACGACATATGTGTGAATGTATTGTTCATTTCCTTTTCATGTATATGATTATGATCTTTTATAAGTTTGAAATTGAGAATACATGCTAGCCATGCTATGTTTTGGGTAACTGATCATATTTTGTTTCATATCTTCTGTCTGAGAGAAATACATATCTTATGCTTCCCTTGTTGAACCCTTAGTTAAACTAAGAGGGGGGAGGGGGGGGGGGGGGCGGGTGAATCAGTTTAACACATACATGGACTTTTAAAACTTTTCCCTTAAAACTTATTTACACCTTCATTTCATGATCAACTTAATATGTGAGCAATCTTAATTTGTGAGAAGCAAGTATCAAGCAGATTTGTTAATGTAACAAAAATCTTAATATGTGAGCAACAAGCATTAAGCAGATTAGATAAACCACATCAACACATAGACATCATGCACAGAGACACCAGATATAAGTGGAAACTCGTAAAGGGAGAAAACCACATCTTATTATTGTTGTGATGCAAAGGCAAGCTCCAACTCCCTCTCACCACTGATTTTCTGTAGGCACCGACCTACAGGAGGCTCCTACCTCAATTCTGCAAGATACAACTTGCAAGGAAGCTCCAACTCCCATTAATTTTCCACAGGCACCAACCTACAGGAGGCTCCAACCTCAGTCAGCTACAACTGAAATTTTATCAAGCTACAAATTGATGTGGAAGCACCAACTCCCATCTATTTTATACAGGCACCAACCTACAGGAGGCTCCTAACTCAGTCAGCTACAATTGACATCTATCAAGCTACAACTTGATAGGGAAGCTCCAACTTCCTTACTCTTTCAAAAGAAAAACACTTGCTGATTTACCTTGGATATCAGCTCTGTTTATACCTTCTCTTCTGCTATTCATCAGTCCTCATATCAGTTCTGCATCATCTCTACTCAGCTCCTCCTTCTTCTTGTCTTTTCTCCTCAATTATTCATACTCTGCATTCTCTATATTCACACTCTCTAACCTCTTGCGGCTTTCTTGTTTTCTTCAACTCTCTTCAATTCTGCTGCACACTCTCTTCTTCTCTCACTCTATTTCTGTCAACCTTCTCCCCTTGGATATTACCCTGTTTTATACAAAATAGCTTCATGGTTGTTTGTATTCTACTGGGAATTCGAAATGGACAGCCATGTCTCTTTGCCTTCTGCCTTCTCATCTCTTTTATCCGCTCATTCAGAAAATATAATTGTAGGTACCAATTTAACATTACAGTGGGATATTTTTTCTCTTCCGGAGACTTGCCAATGCCTCACAACAATATAAATTAAAATCATTTACATTCAATTACAATGAAAACTCCAGCTCACTCATTCAGCCTCTTGGATCGCTACGCATTTGTCTTTTCTTTGACTGTGTCTTTGTCCCTTTCGGCTCTATTTGTTTCCTTATTCACTGTCACAGGGTAACGACCATATGTCATACATATGTAACTGTTCTTTTTATATCAAGCTAATTGATTCTCAGCACAATAATAAAAAGATGTTTTGATATGTGCTCTGTCGTGGTGTAACTACTATGTATCTGTAATCAGCGCCTTTTATATATATAACACAACTTCGGCTCTTGGCATAATAGTAAAAACCTGTTTAACATATAAAATCCCCTTTTGGGCCCACCATCCGAACTTTTTTTTGTGCTCCGATGCGATGAGTCTCCTCCGATGATTTCCGATTGCGATTACACCCTTTGCGATTGTTCCGATGCGATTGATCGCAATTACAAACTTCATTGATATGTTCCACTGCTCAGCCTTCGTGTCGATGCGATGGCCCCACACTGCATATATATATATATATATATTGGTTCATATATACTCTCCGCCTTACCCCTTTTTTTTTCATCAGCTTTGGCTTAATGTGTAAACATACATTAAACCTTTTCCTTTACATGGAGCACACACTACAAAGACATTCCGCCTTATTTTACTTTCCAATCGCAATCGCAAACTTTAGAAATCCTCTTGTGCCTTTGGTCGTCTGATTTCCACCGATGCGATGAGCGAGGGTCCCACCAGACCATACTTCGGCATTTCAATGTTTTATGTTATATTTGTCTTTTATCTGTCGATGCTCTTTAACAAAGGAAATCCTTATTTTCGAGTTTGAATTCCAGTAGGCCCCACTTTGACTTCCTTTAAGATCCAACGACTGTCGTTCATTGGGAATGGACGGTTGCGATTAAATCGCACCATCGCAATCGCATGGTTCAATGATCCGCTATTCTGTTTTACTCCGATGTGATGAATCACTTTTAAGCCGAAAATCAACCATATATGAATCACGGTTTATAAGCCCATCGGGTCCGGGACTTCATCGCAATCGCAATCTTGGCTTGTTCCGATGCGATGAACGACTGTTCACTTTATTTTTCCGATGCGATTAGGCTGAAATTCAAATACGTGTTAATCACAGTTTATAAGCCCATCGGGTCCGGGCTTCAATCGCAATCGCAAGTTTTGGTTGGATGTTTTGATATGCCTATACTTCGATGCCCCGATGCGATTAGGCTGGAATTCAAATATGTGTTGATCACAGTTTATAAGCCCATCGGGTCCGGGCTTCAATCGCAATCGCAAGTTTTAGTTGCATGTGCTCCGCTGCCAACTTTTTCCAATGCGATCGATGAGGGTCCACCATATAAGGATTTTCCTTTGATAGAACCTTTGGTTCTTTGGATCTCGTGCTACACTTATATAAAGCGCTGCATATATATATATGCTTCCGCTTCCACCTTTAGTGTAACCTCCGGTTGGGTAATGATTCTCAGAATAAGGTTTATATATATATATACATTGCCACTTGGGTTAAGATTCACGGAATATTATGTATCCTCCCTCCTGGGTTACGATTCCCGGAATTGTGTTTATGTATCCTCCCGCCTGGGTTACGGTTCCCGGAATAAGGTTTATATATATACATTGCCGCTTGGGTTAAGATTCCCGGAATATTATGTATCCTCCCGCCTGGGTTATGATTCTCGGAATTTTCTACTCGCTCTGTCTCTGCCTCTGCTGTTCGACCATTTCATCTCGACCATTTCATCTTGATGCTATTTGATAATGGCTCTGCCTCTGCTGTGATAACGACTCTGCCTCTGCCTCTGATAACGGCTCTACCTCTATATTCGTTGCCTCTGCCTTATTGCTGGTTCAGGTACTTCTCCTTTGCCACAGGGTTTATTCAACTTTGTTTATAAACCCTGATAGACTCACAATCATCCATGCACAGTCAATTGCATTTAGGAGCCATTTATACTCCCAATTACAGAGTCTCATCATACTCATGTAATGTTGAACAATTCCTCCCATAGATACAAATGAATCCACCTACAAACACTTCTTCTTGTCTTGGCAGAACTTCTTCTTCTCTTAACTCTGCCCCTTTTTCAAAATCCAATGGCCCTCATTTTGTCCTCACTACTCTACACCTTGAATAGCTCTCTGCTTCTTTGCTATCCTCTACTCCTTGACTGATGCTGCTCCTTAATTCTCTTTTTGTTGTCTTTGCTACCTCTCTTTTTGCCTCTATTCCCTGTCTTCTACTTTTCCTTATTGCTGGTTCAGGTGCTGCTCCTTTGTGCTCCTTTGCCATCAATGACAACATTTCCACATCAATGTGCTTTGTCTTTGAATGATAAGTAGGGTTCTTAGCCAAGAAAATTGCACTTTGGCTATCACAATCTATCCTTATAGCTTGTTGCACCAACCCCATACTTGAACACAATCTCTGCAACCAAACTGCTTCCTTGCTTGTATGAGTGGCTGCTATGTATTTGACCTTTGTAGTTGAAAGAGCCACTACAGACTGTCTTTTACTCATCCAACTGAATGAACCTCCAAATAGGTTAAACACATACCCACTTGTAAATCCTCTTTGGTCCAGATCTCCAGCTGGGTCTGCATCAACAAAACCACGAATGTCCAACACTCTTTCCAATCCTGGTCTTCCCTAGTAGTACAAGCCATAATCACTAGTGCCACGTAAATATCTGAAAACCCACTTCACTGTTGTCGAATGATCCTTCCTTGGGTTTGACATAAACCTGCTAAATACTCCCATTGCATGTGCAATGTCTGGTCTAGTGCAGACCATTGAATACATTAGGCTACCCACTGCACTTGCATATGGAACACGAGACATATCCTCCTCTTCTTCTTGTGTCTTGGGACACTGTTTAGCAGACAGATTTGTACCTACAGGAATCAGAACATTCACTGGTTTACTATCTTGCATATTGAACCTCTAAAATATAGTCTCTACATACTTCCTCTGGTTTAACCAGAGCTTCCTCTTTACCCGATCTCTCTTAATTTCCATGCCCAAAATATAGTTTGCAGCACCAAGATCCTTCATGTCGACTTTGGAGAGAAGTTGGGTCTTTAAATATTGGATAATTTCTTTGTCATTTCTAATCAACAACATATCATCCACATACATGACCAAATAAATAACACAATCACCAATTAATTTAAAATAAACACAATGATCCTCCTTGCTTCTGGTGAAGCCAAGTCCCCGTATGTAGGTATCAAATTTCTGATACCACATCCTTGGTGACTGTTTTAACCTATACAGAGACTTCTTTAACCTGCATACTATTTCTTTCTTTCCCTTCACCATAAAGCCTTCAGGTTGTTTCATGTAGATCTCCTCTCCCAGATCCCCGTGAAGAAATATTGTCTTCACATCCATCTATTCTACCTCAAAATCAAATGCAGCAGCAACAGATAAAATTAATCTAATAGAAGTAACTTTTGCAACAGGAGAAAAGATATCACCAAAATCAATTCTCGGCACCTGGGAATAACCTTTTGCTACCAACCAAGCTTTGTATTTCTCCACCTTGCCTTCTACATTCATCTTCTTCTTAAACACCCATTTTCTCCTGATGGGCTTCCTTCCAGCCGGCAACTCCACCAGATCCCATGCCTCATTTTTATGCAAGGATGCCATTTCATCAACCATGACCTCCTTCCATAGTTTTCCATCCTCTGAATCTACTGCCTTCGTGACAGTTCTGGGATCATCATCAGTTATAGTTAAAGAAAAATTTGAATAGAAAGTAGATGGACTATACCTTTATGGTTGTCTTCTTTATCGAGCTGATCTTCTCACAGCTGGAGTTTGTGGCTCTTCCTCTTCTGAGTCTTCTTCTGTTCTAGAGTCTGATTTATCCTCCTTTAGCTCAAACTTTATCTTCTCAGGTTCCTTTGGTAGGAATTCATGTTTAACAACATCTTTCACCTCTCTAAACACCACATCTCGGCTGTACACAACCTTCATTGTTTCTGGGTTCCAAAGCTTGTAACCCTTTAAACCATCCTTATACCCAATAAAGATGCACCTTTCAGATTTATTGTCCAACTTGGTCCTTTTCTCCTTTGGAACATGTACATATGCATCACATCCAAATACCCTCAGATGTGAAAGAGAGGGATTCTTACCAGTCCATACCTCATGTGGAGTCTTATCCTCCAATGCTGATGAAGGTGATCTGTTAACCAAGTAACATGTAGTCTCCACTGCCTTTTCCCATAATTATTGTCCTAACCCGGTACCACTGAGCATGCTTCTTGCCTTTTCCATGAGCGTTCTGTTCATTCTTTCTGCAACTCCATTTTTCTGAGGTGTGTATGGAGTAGTCTTCTGTCGTGCTATACCACACTTCTTACATAACTCTTCAAATTCCTTCTAGCAGAACTCCCCACCATTATCTGTCCTCAGCACCTTTATCTTCTTCTCTGTCTGGTTTTCCGCCAGAGCCTTAAATTATTTAAATCTATCAAAGACTTCAGATTTCTTCCTCAAGAAATATATCCATGTATTCCTTGAGAAGTCATCTATGAATGAAACATAGTACATAGACTTACTCAGTGATGGAACCAACACAGGTCCAAACACATCACTGTGCAAAAGCTCTAATATCTTGTTCGCCCTCTTAGCACCAGAAGGAAAACTCACCCGATTTTGCTTCCCATATAAAAAATGTTGACAAAAATTGAAATCCAAAGAGTTATTAGACATACCTTCTACCATACCATTTCCATGCGGTACCTGAAGGCCCTTCTCTCCAATATGTCCAAGCCTTTGATGCCATAGCATGGTCTTTTCTCCAGAGACCGCTAGGCTTTCCGCTCCACTTTCGGGAACCACATAACTGTTGCACCTAGCAATAACAGTGCTACCCTAAAGCTTGTACAGAGTTCCAATATGAACTCCCCGCATTAATACCAGTGCTCCCTGAACCATCTTACAGGTATCTTTTTCGAACACTGTTTTTACACCTGCATCATCCATCTTGCTTACAAAAATTAGATTTCTAGCCAATGCAGGAATGTGCAGAACACCAGGAAGTTTTCTAATCCTTCCACCTTGCAACTTCAACTTGAATTTTCCACGTCCGATGATTCTGGCCTTCCTATCATCACCGTCATCATATTTCTCATACTCGCAAAACCACTCCCTATGGGGAGTGAAGTGAAAGGATGCACATGAGTCAATCAACCATGACTCATGATCTACATGTATATTTGAAGAAGAAGCCAAATACACATCCCCATCTTCATCCGAGGTGGTTTTTGCCTCTGCAGAAGGAGCATCATCAGATCCCTTTCCTTTCTTAGGAGCTTTAGATCTATAGTCCTTTTTGTAGTGCCCTTCCTTTCCGCATTTCCAACATACCTTTACAAACTTTCTAGGAGATTTAGATCTCCCTCTAGATTTAGATCTCCCACTCGAAACCTTATTCTTGTTTCTGTTCTGGGACCTTCCTCGTATAGATAAGGCATCTCCATTCTGACCCTCCATATTTATCCGTCTCATTTCCTCCGACAGCAAGGCTGAGACAATGTCATCAAAATTCAAGGTAGTTGTATTGCTACCTATTGCAATAACTAGACTGTCCCACGAGTATGGTAGAGAACACAACAAATTGATGCACTTATCTTCATCTGAGATTTTAATATCAACAGATGACAGCTGACTTACCACAGTATTGAAGGCGTTCAAATGCTCTTTCACCGAGTCTCCATCCTTCATCCTCAGGTTATATAGCTTTTTCCGCAGGAACAATTTATTCACCAAAGGCTTAGAGTGGTACAAAGTCCCTAGCTTTTCCCACAAGGTCTTCGTCGTAGCTTCCCCAGATACATTCAAAAATGCTTAATCTGAGACACACAATCATATTGTGTTCTTTGCCTTCCGATCCAGCTTCTTCCAGTCTTCATCTGACATTGTCATTGGTTTAGTACCCGCATCTACCGCGATCCACTGATCTTTATCCACCAGCAGATCCTCTATCTTGAGATTCCACAACTAAAAACTATGACCATTAAATTTATCGATCTCTATCTTCCCGCCACTCGCCATCTTCTTTCACCACAACAATCGATCCCACAAGTCTCCCACTGAACAGGGTCTACCTCGGGCCCAAGCAAAAAACCCCTCAACAGCAAAGGCGTCCCCTTGAAGCCGAAACTGCTCTGATACTAAATGTAGGTTTTAGCCCTGTACAGAAATTATTTGCAAACGAATATTAAAGATAGAAAATAAATAGTAGCCCAAGAATAAAACATAAAAGAGATGAACACAGAGATATTCCCTGGATCCCAAATCGGGACGACCAACTTGATTTTTCATTATATTCCTTTTAGTGTTACAACACATATATATACATGCCAAAGCATACATAAACCCCAATCCATTAACCCTGGATTATAACATAACTATAGTTCCCTTGACCGGATCTACAAAATACCATGGGCCGAAAAACCATCGTACCCCAAAACCATGTGCAAACCCATGCACAAAACCATGGGCAGATCCTCCCACCAGAAAACAAGGACCAAATTTTTTTTCTGGGGCGGTGCCCTGGACCCCAACAGGGGGGGGCTACCCTGCCCCCCCGTGACCCCCTCGACATTGCGCCCAACGCAACGTACATGGGGGGCTATCGCCCCCCCTATGACCCCCCCCAACGCGTGATTAGTCGTGGAAAGAATATAACACATACCCAACAAAAGATAAGAATGAGGTTAGGAGAGAAATTTTTCCTTACCCATGGGATGAGGTAGCCTTTAAAATCTTAAGATAAATCTCCTGTGAAGGCAGACTAAGTGTAGTGTATGGATATCATTTTAGGCTATTGCATGAGTGGAGATACCAATAAAATTTCCCTCTTGACCATAGATTGAATGTGACTTAGTTCCTCCTCCATTCCATCAGAGACATGAGCCAAAAATTTAGAGAAGGGAAACCTCAACACTTATCCCATAATGGCCTTATTAATATGATATTAGAATATGCCACAAACCACTTAAGAATTCCTATCCCATGGTCCAAATTAAGATATATGGATAGGGAGGCACTCTTAGGGAAACCCCTGTGTTAGCACTAATTTTTGACTCATATTCAAATTTTCCCTCTCTGTCATTCTATTTGGCCTCTAGCCCCTTATGTTTCAATTAAACCCAAAATCATTTACATTGGCGTGTCCTACAAACCTTTCAAAAATACCATACACGATGGAGCAGGACCCATTCCCCACCACACTTCCTTTTTCATATCATTTTCCATTGAAAATAATTAAAATTAACCCTTTTCTGCCTTTCCTCTTTTACCTTTTATACCCTTACCTTTTATCGCTTTTCACTTACTCCGCTTCCTTAATTCCCCGATCACAAATAAAGTGGGGCCCTCATTGCATTTCGTAGATGTTACATGTTTTGCATTGCAACAAAACTTAAATTCCGCAATCATCGATTTGCGATATCGCATCACATATGTTTTGACTTACCTTGTGAGCGCCCACAATCTATTTTATTTAGTTTTCGATGTGGTAAGTTGGCCCCACCTCAGCAGCTCCGCCCCCCATAGAAAACCTTTTAAACATATCATATATTATATATGTGATATCACTTACCACTTAAACCTTCACCGATTCATAAAACTTTGCCACATAGCCAGTGGGTCCCTCTTCCCTGCACTTCACAAATTTTAAAAGTTAACCCCTGCAACTTATAACTAAAAGGCTAAAAGCTACGATTTGCGCTGCAGTACGGTCCCACTTTTTCCCTGCCACATCACTCCCCCGTGCGTCACACTTTGCAATGTTTAAAGTTTATATCCTCCGTGCTCATATCTAAAGGCTAAGAGTTGCTATATGCACTGCGATCCGGTCCCAGCGACCCTCTACGTCACCTCCCATTCACATTGCATTTCCGGTTGTATTTCTATAAACTAAACTATAAAATGTTGCAAAGTGCGTAGATGCGATGCCACTTCAAAGATAAAGTTTCAAAGACTTCACGTCGCGGCGTATAAGTTTTCTTATGTTGTTTATGAAGAAAATTCTAAACACGACAGAATGAATCAGGTGGGATAAGACCTGACAAAGAGAAAATGGCATAGTAATGCTGAACGTCATAGTAATAAAGAGATAGACTCCACGGGTCAAGTCGGGCAAAAGGAATTTCTACGGAACTGTAATGATATGGTAGCAGTTACCGGCATTGAAGAAACAATCACAGAAAATTCGACAACAAAGACTTTAAAGATTCGACACCTATCAATAAATAAAAATTTCTTCTTAAAGCCCAAATAAATTTTGTCAATATGATTAATTCCATCAGAGTTTTGTTATGATTGATTAAATTGGTAGGTTTTACAGTTCCACCTTTCTTACAGTAGTTGAAGACAGTTAGGGTAGGTGGCAGAAAGAAGCTTATGTGGCAGTCAAATAGTTTCATGCATTAGATTTTGAAGCCTCGAACCATTCAACAGTTCTAAATTAATGCAACAATTTGACTTGTTTATTGTTTGTTTTATTTAATTTCATTCCTAAAATTTAGCAGGATTTTTCTTTTTAATAGTTGAGTTTTATGTTATAAAGGGGAGATGGTTGGTGGCATAGGACCTAGCACCCTAGCCCTGTCGCTGATCCTCATGCTATTCCCAAAGCTGTGTATTGTTGAAATCATAGTATATTCCAGTTACACTCTTAAGGATCCACAAAATCTTATGGTGTGTGTATTGTTTTCCCTTCTGTTTTTAAATACCTTATCTGTCTTTCCAAATTTATCATAAAAATGCTATCTTATGTTTTTATCAGTCTTGTGAACTTCCAAGTCATATGGATCTGTTTTTGTAAGTCTTGTTCCAAGATTTCCTGATTAAAAATTGAAGATTGTTCATAAGCATTCCTTGAGGTGGAATTAAACTCGGTTTCATGTTAAGTCTTTTGATCTAGCATGCATGTTAATTTGTTTTTGTTAGTCTTGATTCACCAAGCATTCCTGATTCATGTTTTCATGTTAGTCAGAAGCATTCCTTGTAATGGGACTCTTTAAATGTAAAATGATATTCTTGTAAGTCTTTTAAAATCATTCTTTCACTATACATTTCAGATCTGGAATTTGTGTCATTTTTCCTCTCAGTAGTGGACTTCTGTCCTACAAACCCACTGTCTTTCTTCCATTTTCCTAACCATCAGGCTACAAACTCAATTTTTCTACCACATCATACACAAGTGCCCTCATATGTGTTAGAGCCTTTTATCTGCTCAAAATTCCTTTCAGAGTGCTTGAGATCCAACCACTTTCCAAAAAACCCAATCAAATCATAAGAATAGCTCTCAGAGCTTAAGATGTGTTTGTTTAGGTGCTTGATGCAGTCCAAGTGCTGATTCCAATGCCAACATATTTTGGCGCATTTGCTGAGAGACGAAGGCGTTGAAATGAAATATTCTCCCGAGTCTCTTGTTTTAATTGCTGAAGATCGATTCTTGAAGGTGAACAAGAATTGATAACTCGAAGAGGAATGCAGTTTTTCACCTGGCGATTGCAATGTTCCAAATCCAATGGCGACTTCACGAGGATGCATATATCATATTTTCAGTGGAATTTTTGGATAAACAGCTACACCTTTTAGAATTTTGAAAGGGACATCATTGTAGAGGTAGAATTTAATGTTTTTCCTCTTTCAATAGCTGATGATTTGGATTCTTCTTATAGTGCAAACATTTAATTCTTTGTGAGTATCTTTCATTGTGATTATTTCATCATGAGGTGCACTATGTCATGATATGGATTCTCTCAGTTCTACTTTTAAGATTCAGATTCTATATGAGGTTTTTCCATCTATTTGAATGGTTGTGTGAAAAATTCCATATTGCATAAATATTTCCATTCAAATTAGATCAGAAGTAGAAGAATGAATAAGATTGTTGTTTTGAGAATTTTTTTAGAAAGATAGATTGCAGTTTTCAGTTTCAATCCAGTTTCAGTTTGGAGAAATAAGTTGCAGAATTGAAATGATGCTTTTGACTCCATTATGCAATGGCCAGACATGCTATTTTTCTGAGTTAATAAGAAATATCGTTGGTTTGAGAAATAAGAGCTGGATAAGGCACTGGAACTACGATTCTTGATAGCCGGTAGGGGGCATTTCATCCGCAATTAGAGTCACTATTAACACTAATTTTTTACTCATATTCAATGCTACCCTCTTCGTCATTCTATTTGGCCTCTAGCCCCTTATGTTTCAATTAAACCCAAAATCATTTACATTGTCGTCTCCTATAAACCTTTCAGAAATACTACACACGATGGAGCGGGACCCATTCCCCACCACACTTCCTTTTTCATATCATTTTCCATTGAAAATAATTAAAATTAACCCTTTCTGACTTTCCTCTTTTACCTTTTATACCCTTATCTTTTATCGCTTTTCACTTACTCTGCTTCCTTAATTCCCCGATCATAATTAAATTGGGGCCCTCATCGCGTTTTGCAGATGTTACATGTTTTTCATCGCAACAAAACTTAAATTCCGCAATCGCCGATTTGAGATATCGCATCGCATATGTTTTGACTTACTTTGTGAGCACCCACAATCTATTTTATTTAGTTTGCGATGCAGTAAGTCGGCCCCAACGCCCCCCACAAAAAACCTTTTAAACATATCATAAATTATATATGTGATATCACTTACCGCTTAAACCTTGACCGATTCATAAAACTCCACCACATAGCCAGTGGGTCCCTCTTCCCCGAACTTCGCAAATTTTAAAATTTAACCCCCATAGCTTATAAATAAAAGGCTAAAAGGTACGATCTGCACTACGGTTCAGTCCCACTTCTTCCCTGCCACGTCACCTCCCCTGCTCATCGCACTTCGGAGTGTTTAAAGTTTATATCCTCTCGCTCATACTAAAGGCTAAGAGTTGCAATATGCATTGCGATCCGGTCCCATCGAAACTCCACGTCACCTACCCTCCACGTCACCTCCCATTCACATCACATTTCCGGTTGTATTTTTTATAAACTAAACTGTGAAAGGTTTCGAAGTGCGCGGATGTGATGCCACTTCAGAGAAAAAGTTTAAAAGACTTCACGTCTGGGCGTATAAGGTTTCTTACACTGTTTATGAAGAAAAGGCTAAACATGAAAAAATGACTCGGGTAGGATAAGACTCGACAAAGAGAAAAGGGCATAGTAATGCTAAACGTCCCAGTAATAAAGAGATAGACTCCATGGGTCAAGTCGAACAAAAGGAATTTCTACAGAACTGTAATGATATGGAAGCAGTTACCGACGCAGAAGAAACAATCACAGGTTTATAGAAAATTTGACAGCAAAGACTTTAAAGATTCGACACCTATCAAAAAATAAAAATATCTTTTTAAAGCTCAAAGACAGTTTGTCAATATCATTAATTCCATCAGAGTTCTGTTAAGATTGATTAAAGTGGTAGGTTTTACAGTTCCACCTTTCTTGCAGCAGTTGAAGAAATTTAGGGCAGGTGGCAGAAAGAAGCTTATGTGGGAATCAAATAGTTTCATGCATCAAATTTTGAAGCCTCGAACCATTAAGTAGTTATAAATTCATGCAACAGTTTGATTTTTTTACTGTTTGTTTTATTTAATTTCATTCCTAAAATTTAGCAGGAGTTTGTTTTGTGAAACTCTATTTAAGAGTTGAGTTTTATGTAATAAAGGGGATATGGTTGGTCTCACAGGGCCTATTGCCCTGTTCCTGTTGCTGATCGGCCTCTTGCTATTCCTGAAGTTTTCTATTGTTAAACTCATAATATATTCCAGTTACACTCTTGAGGATCCACAGAATCTTATGGTGCGTGTATTGTTTTCCCTTCTGTTTTTACATACCTTTTATGTCTTTCCATATTTATCATAAAAATTATATCTTATGTTTTGATCAGTCTTGTGAACCTCTAAGTCATATGGATTTGTTTTTGTAAGTCTTGTTCCAAGCTTTCCTGATTTAGAATTGAATATTTTTCATAAGCGTTCCTTGAGGTGAAATTAAACTTTGTTTCATGTTTTTGTAAGTCTTTTGATGTAGCATGTATGTTAATCTGTTTTTGTTAGTCTTGATTCACCAAGAATTCCTGATTCATGAGGTCATGTTAGTCAGAAGCATTCCTTGTAATGGGACTCTTTAAATGTAAAGTGAGATTCTTTTAAGTCTTTTAAAATCATTCTTTCACTATACATTTCAGATATGGAATTTGTGTCATTTTTCCTCTCAGTAGTGGATTTATGTCCTACAGACCCATTGTCTTTCTTCCATTCTTCTAACCATCAGGCTACAAACTCAATTTTCTACCACATCATACACTAGTGCCCTCCTATGTGTTAGGGCCTTTTATCTGTTCAACATTCCTTTCAGAGTTCTTTAGATCCAACCACTTTCCAAAAAACCCAATCAAATCATAAGAATAGCTCTCAGAGCTTAAGAAGAAATGGAAACATATGATAAGGGAGAAGAGGAATTAAATTTATAAGAGGAGTTCGTAAGTCCTAGATAGACCACTATACCAATGGAAATTGAGATATCCCCCAGTAGACTAGTATGCCACCAGGGAACATTGAAGATGAGGTGGTTGCCACTTTAGAAATCTTGGTAACTCCTGTGAAATCCAAAAAGAAAATGCCCAGACAGACCCCTCTCTACTCTAAAAGAATAAAAATCACTATAATAAGGCAAGGCAAATCCTAGACTCCCACAAAAGTTTCAATTACCATTGAGGCCCCCCAAGTAAAAAAGAGGAGGTAGGTCTAGATGAGGGCAAGATTGAGGAGGTCACCTCTCCAAAGCCAAAAACTAAGGCTCCCATAGCCTATGTAAGGAGGTACACCACCAGGTCATAAGCCTTCAAGAAAACAGAAGCACCCACTCACATCCAAAAATAAGGAAAGAGAATGCTACAAGAAAAACCGATCCCACTATAGGAAAAATAGAGCATGCTTTCGGAAGATCAGAAGCTGTTAGAGGAAGAGAAGGATGGGAAATAGGAAGAGAGGTGGGAACATATTAAAGAAAAGAGTGCACAAATGGAATTAAAAGAGATGCAGGAGGGGATACAAGCTGAACACCAACTCGAAAAGACAATAGCCTCCTCACAAATAGTTGGAAAACAAATCATAGTATTTTAGGAATCTACCCCACAACCTAATTTGGGATCCTATTATAAGTTCATTGAGGGAGGAAGTATGATCCCTGATAAATTCACAATCTACCTCCTATATGAGCTACAAAGAGAAATAGGGCACACCCATAGGTGAATGAAAATAGCCAAATAAAAGGATGTTTGGGATGTGGTGTTGATGGAAGAAAGGGTCCTAGAAATGGGAAAAGAGTTGGTTGATGCAAGGCTTAAAGAAGCTATGGTGAAAAAGAAACTGAAAGCAGCACAATAAGAAAACATGAAGCTATAGAAATAGCTATAGGAAAAGGACAACCAAATGGCCACCATGGGCAGCCTTTGCAAAGAGGCCATGCAGTATAGACAACCTTAAAAATCCTATGCAGTATACCTAAAATAAAATTGGGTACAATTCCAAATCAAAACCTTAGCTCAACATGGTTCCCTTCCCTTTCAAAGATATAGAAATTTCATTTATTTCTGCACACATTCTAGTGTAGGAGAGAGGGCTATGATGGCATAATTCTGCATGCGCAACCTCATTTTAGCTTATATGAATAATTGGGATCCAAATTCCAGGTTGGGGGATATGCAATTAATGGATCTAGCATCCTGGATAACACATTAAGAAAAGAGAGTAGCAAAGACTAAAAGTGTCATGATAAGAGAAGAAACATAACCTATACATATTATATCAGAACTAATAAGCCCCAAGGGGCTCATTAGTGATCATCATTTGATATTAAATGATGATGTCCTAACACCTAGATACATTGAGACACAAGGCCAAAGCAATGCTCACTTTGATGACATATACATGTTGCTAGGAGAAGAGAGTTTGCAGGCATACCAAAGAAGATGGCACACCTTACCACTTAGCCTACAGCTAAGGGAGCATCATTCTCCCAAGAGAATGAGAAATGCATTGGAAAGAGCACCGTTCTACTAAAAATCTATGCAGAGAATGAAGATACAATGGTTAGGCTTGAAGCTCAATCCACCTTTTTTGTTGGGGTTACATGAAGGGAGAGATAAAATCGAGGAACAAAAATATTTGGATGAGGAAAAAAGGAATGGAGGATTCTACCCACAAAAGGGCACTCCCTCTTTGTTTCCTTGGGATGTCAGAGAGGCCATCATGGATTTGAAAGGGATCAACAAAGAGGAATATTTGCCTTGGGATCCCGCATAGATTAAGTATGGTTTTTCCATTCAAATCATATTTTCCACTTGTTAACATGTTAGTTTGTCAAAAATAAATGCTTGAATGTGTGTAGTGATTTTAATGTTGTCTATAACTACAGGGAAAGGATCCTCTCCATCTCATCCATCCTCCTTCTCTCCAACCTCCAAATCTGGCATCAAAACCTTTTTTTGTGAAACTACCTTTAAAACCACCATGAGCAACATTCCAAGTGAAAAAAATGGCTCTGAAGGGTTCTGAGTTTGGATGGAGGTGTTGACCACCTCTCCCTCACCTCATTCCACTTCCTCTCATCTTTCCACACCCTATTTTTACCTTTCATCCTTAAAACTCTCTCGGCTTGTTTCCTGTAGCACTTCAGGACATCCTGTAGCAATTACATGACATCCTGTAGAAACTTCCTATAGTAGCACTGTAGGTCACCTCTTCACTCTAGTTTAGCTTCTTTTTTCCTTTTTAGCCTAGAATAGGATGCACTTGACCCCCAACTACGAATTCATGGTTAGACGAGATTCTTATGCCACTCCAAAACTCCTTCCTTCCTTGCTGCAAAAATAGAGTAGACATTAGGGTTTCCCTTCATTTCAGAGTTAGAATGAGTTTTACATGAAAATACAAGTTGAATGAACAATATATAGGATTTTTTTATGCTTTGATGAAGTGTGATGATAGAATATACTCTTTACTGCAAATGAATAGATAGTTAGATGAATGATTTCCCATAGCATTGTTTCCTTTTTCTGCAATTAGCTTAATTGTTTATGCTTTAATTTCATTGTAAATTACAAGTAGGAGTTTGATATACATTCTATTTGTCTTATACTATAATAAATTCCATGCATTACATTAGCTAGATACACTTTAATCAAGTAGAAGGAATTACCTAGAAGTACTACTGACTAGAAGACCTAGTTAAGGGTGGCATGAGTAAAATCCATCTACTGTGCATATAAAAATGTCACCTCTAAGTTTGTATGAACCCCAAGTTGATAAGTACAACTAAGTAGCCCTTGGGAGTTGCAACACTCTTGGTGAAATACTAGGGCTCACTAATGATGATGACATATCTAAGTGATTTCTTTGAGTTGACGAATTTTTTAATGTTATGAAGGTAAAATTAAGGAGTGTACAATATTCCAAAAAGTGTTGAGATCACTCCCTACCAATTTTAATCATAAAGTGTCAACTATTGAAGAAATCTTGAATATTGGAGAGATAACAATGGATCAATTTTTTGGTTCCATAACAACACATGAAATGAGAATTAAAAAAGGAAAGTCTACATCAAAATATGCAACATTTGAAGCATATAATAAATCCACATAAGACCGAGATTGTCCATGTTTAGGGTCAGATGAAGAAGAAGCAAAATTTGTGAGAAAACTGAAGAAAGGGATTGGTAAGTATAAAATTAAACTTCCTTTTAAGTGCTTTAATTGTGGAAGATCAGGGAATTATGCCTCAAAATTTCCATTTAAGAAGGAATATAATAAGTTTAAAGGTAAAGAAAATAAAAAAGATAACAAAGCGAAGAAGAGAAAATATTCAAAAAGAAAAGCTTTTATACACAAGAAGATAACAACTCCTTTGAAGAAACAAATGAATATTCTATTGAAGAGGGAATTAGTGAGTTCATACTTATGGCCCTAGAGACTCAATTTGAAAAACAAAATGAATGTGATTTACGTGAAGATGAATAAAGTGAAGTTGACCTTGAGGGGGAGCTAATTTGCACTCTTGAATAAATTGATAGACTCAAGAAAAAGAACAAAAAACAAAAGGAAATTATGATGAAATATGTTAAAGAAGAGCCCAAGTCCAAAGAGATTATCGAGTTAAGTGTTGAGTTAGAAGAGAAAAAAAAGGTGGAAGGCATCCTTTTACAACAATTAAAATATAATGACAAAGAATGTGAGAAGTTGGAAGAAGTAGTAGTTTCTATGTGAAAGAAGCTAGTTAAAAAATATGCTAAGTTAAATATTAACCTTAAAAAAATTAAGGGTATGAAAAGTAGGTTGACATACTAAATGCTCAGATATATCCTCTTATGAAAGATGGTTTGTGTTATGAAGGAGAAAGTAGTTAGAAGAAGACAAAGGATAAAAATACCATTAATTTTGTCAAAGATGTCACAAGAGATAATGACAACCATTAGTAGCTAAATAATGAGGATGTAAAGAACAAACCTCAACAACAACAAGGTAAAAATGAATCTCAGAAAAAACAAAGGACTAATCCTACTTAACAACAACATAATATAAAATTTAGCAAGCAAATAATGAGTTACCAAAGACCTTATTTCTTTAAAAGACAAACCAAATATAAATGTCAAGGAAATCATATTCACAAGCACCAACTTTCCCTAGGTATGATTTTTTTTCTATAGATATTGTTATTTGTGCAAAAATTCTAGCCACAAGGGTGAACTACAAAGCATATATTAAAAGGGATGAAATAAGATTTCAGAAAAGAAATGAAGTTAACAACATATTTGTAAATGCAAGAACAAACATAAGTAGGAACAATGACCCATTTTCCCTACTTTCTAATGTATCTGAATGCTTCTATTTCAACAAATTTGGACATAAGTCCTATGGATGTAAATTCAATAACTTTAGACCATAGTCATAGGAAAATCATAGGACAAAGGAACCCATGCTGTGGAAAAAGAAAAAGGAAGAGATGAAAACTAGTAAGTGTGGCCTAGCTCTTTATGATCAGAACCAAAACAACTAGTGGCACATGGACAGTGATTGCTCCAGGCATATGATTGGAGACAAGAACAAGTTATGTATCTATATGTAAAAAAATATGGAAATATCACCTTTGGCAATGATGCAACATGGAAAATTATGGGAAAAGGTACAATAAGCCTGAATAATGGTAGAGGCAAAGCACATGATGTATTGATTGTGGATGGACTAAAACATAACTTGCTGAGTGTGAGTCAAATGTGAGAGAAAGGATATGATGCCATCTTTAGAGCCCAGGAATGTGAAATAAAGTAAACTACAATAGGAAATATATGGGCCAAGGAAATTAAAAAAAAAAAATGTATATGTTCTAAATGAAGACAATGAATAATGCAATTTGGGAAAACAAGATGAGTGTTGGTTGTGGAATAGAAGAATATGGCATTTAAACTTCGACCATATCATCAGAATAAACAAAAAGGGAGCTATAAGATACTTTCCTAAGATAAAAAATCCACAAAACCATATCTGAAACTCATGTCAAATGGGGAAAAAAGCTCATATTACTTTCAATACTAAATATAAACTATCAGCCATCTAGCCACTGCAACTAGTACACATGGACCTATGTGGGCCTTTTAAAATAGAAGCACCCAAAGGTGAGCATTAATTTATGTTAGTAATTGATGATTATTCTAAACTAACTGGGTAGCCTTATTGAGAGATAAATCAGATGCATTTGAGAAATTTAAGGTTTTCAAAGCATTAGAAGAAAATAAAATAGGTTGTAAGTTAAAGTGCATATGGTCAAACAAAGGAGGAGAGTTTACATCAAATGAATTTGAAGATTTCTGTGATGAACATGAAATAAAAATACAATATACCATTGAAGACATTGATCCAAGTGGATATTGGTGGCCACTCTCATATTCCACTTGGGGCCCCACCATTGTCTCTTTCATTTTTTCAGTTTCGGCACGAATTACTATTTTTAGAAGGTTTTTAGGCCCTGAACTTCCGGAACCGTTTTGAGGCCCTAAACGACGTTTTTTGGGAAAACCTGGAGCAACATGGATCCATGGACCGATGTTTCTCACATCAAAAGTTGCAGTCCTCGAATATATATTTCTAGCGAGGTATGGTGTGTGTCAAACGAAGATTGTATGCGAAAGTTACATCCCCGAGAAGTTGAAACACCAATTTACCGAAACGGGGCCCATAGTTTTGGCGCTTCATCTCCTAGGGTTAGGGTTTTCGATGTTTAGGGTTTTCCATTTTTTCTAAATAATAAATAGGCCCTCGAGCCTCATTGTAACACAGTTCAGAGGCTTATAGCTGCCACATCTCTTCTCAGAGATAAGCTACCGATGCCGTAGCTAGTTTATTTCCATTATGTCTGTAAGAAAATTTCAGTTCTTTGATATTAATGAAATGAAGTGTTATTTCTACTACATCTTTGTATTTATGGTTATATGTGTATTTTTTTGCGTTCTTGCATAAATCTGGATTAGTGGTATCAGAGTGGTCTGCTTTTTCTCGATCCTTCTTTGCATGTCCCCAATGAGGTTGGGGTATAAGGAGTTAGGGCTCGATCTGGTGGAGCCTTTGCAAGATTAGCCTCGCAAACCCCGACAACTGCCCATGGGGGACGAAAAGAAAGATGAGGGAGTAGGAGATCCTATCAAAATATTTCTCGAGGAGGCCCTCGAAAAACGAAGGAACGTGATGATGGATAACTTTTCCCACATCCTTCAACGACTGCCTACCGGCGACGCATCTACATCCGGCAGCCACTCTGGAGGCGTGACCCCCTTTAAGGTACAAGTAAAATTTTAAATTCCCATATTTGAGGGTCAAATAGATGCAGATGTCATAGATAGATGTTTGAATCTATTAGAAGGATATATCTCGGTTTATGACTTTTCCGACTAGGAGAAGATTATTTTTGCACTCCTCAAAGCTACCCCCCATGTCAAGGATTGGTGGGAAACCTACTGTGAGAAAAAGGATGAGACAACACCCTCTCTGTTCTCAGCCGTACCCACTTAGAATTATTTCTGAGATGCCATCAAGGAACAATACTATCTCGTGGGGATCTATGAGGAGAAGTACATACAATGGACCACGCTGCGGCAACAAAGGGATCAAGATGTGCATGAGATGACGAATCTATTCCATACCCTGCACACAAAGTCGGGTATTAAATATTCAGAGAAACATTTGGTGGTAAAGTATCACAATTATCTGCACAGATAAATTTAGGAGGAAATGGAGTTCCTCGACATCTTCTCGCTTGGTATGGCATACCGGTATGCTGCCAAGATTAAGCAAAAATTCAAACAGAAGAAGCGATACTTTGGATCTACGTATCAAAAGCAAGGGAAAGGTGCCCCCAAATCACAAAACAAAGGAAAAAGCTAAGGAATGGAGGCCCAAGACAACCTATCAAAGCAAAAAGCAAAGAAAAACACCGCGAAGCCAAAGAAGGACATGGGAAAGTGGTGTGAGTTCCATAAGAGCTCCACTCACAACACAAGTGAGTGTCGGGCCAAGCAGTTGCTGGTGGCCGAGATGAGGGATTCTGAGTCAGATGCATGCTCTAACTCTCAACCAGATTATAAAAAGGGGAATGACAAAGGGAAACAAATTATTGATGTAGATCCCAATGCCACTGTTTCCACTGCGAAGATTCAGAAGGAGGAACCGAAAGATCCAGAGGAGGAGGAGCATCTCTTCCACTCCCAGATGTGGGTAAAGGGTTCCCCGCTATAGTTCATTGTTGACAATGGGAGCCAGAAGAACCTCATTTTAGTAGATTCCATGAAGTGTTTGGGCTTGCTGACCAAAACACACCTATAACCATACACCATTGGGTGGCTTCACCAAGGACGGGATCTTCGTGTCAGCCAGTAGTGTCGCCTTCCCTGTAGCATCAAGACCTTCATGAATGAGGTATTATGTGACATTGCTGCTCTTGATGTTTCTGATGTATTATTAGGCCAACCATACTTGTGGAAGCGACATGCTGTTTATGAGTCCTGGGCTCATGCTGTTATTGTTACTTTAGGAAATAAGTTGTACAGGATACCAGAGGTACCACCGCTTGCTGCTATCTCTTTGGTTATTGCAAAAAAATGTAGTAAGCTTATTTCCCAGACCAGGAAAAGAAGAGTATTGTGGCCATGACCTCCAGACAGGGCTCCTCTGCACACCAAAAACAAATGGACAAGGTTGTAGAGGAGTACAAGGAAATCTTCACCTCACCCAAAGGGGTTCCTCTGCACTGTAAGGTCAAGCACCCCATTGATTTGACCCCAGGTGCACTTCTACCCAATGGACCGATCTATCGATGCTATGTTCTGGAGAACGATGAAATCAAGAGGCAGATTCAGGAGATACTGCAGAAAGGTCACATCCAACCAAGTTCATCACCATGTGGGAGCCCGATCATGTTGGTATAGAAGAAGGATGGGACTTGGAGACTCTGTATTGACTATCGGGCACTGAACAAGATCACTGTATGGAATAGGTACTTGATCCCATGGATTGATGACCTTCTGGACCAACTCAAAGGGGCGAAATATTTCAGAAAGATTGACTTGAACTCTGGGTATCACCAGGTACTAATCGAACCCTCTGATGTGTGGAAGACTACCTTCAAAGCCAAGGAGGGCCTTTTCGAATGGCTAATCATGCCTTTCGGGTTGATGAGTGCTCCCGCAACCTTCATGAGGTTGATGGACGACATCTTGCAGCCATTAACCATCTCATTTTTAGTGGTGTACTTGGATGAAATTATGATCTTTAGCCAGACTTGGGAAGAGCACCTCCACCACATCCGACAAGTCCTCCAAACACTGCGGCAACACAAGTTGTGTGACAATTTAAAGAAGTGAAATTTTGGCATGACCCAGGTTCAATATCTGGGATACATTATTGATGAAAGGGGGATGCATGTGGATCCAACCAAGATCCAAGTCATTCAGGATTGGCCAGCCCCAACCATTCTAACAAAGCTTCGCAGATTTCTGGGTCTTTCTAATATCTACCGCAGGTTCATGTTGAGATTCTCTCATATCACTTGGCCCTTGAGTCAAGTCACCAAGGGAGGAGCAAAAGAAAAATTATTTTGGTTAGAATCTCAACAAAAGGTGTTCATAGAGTTGAAACATCGCCTCTGTTCTGCCCCAGTGCTCACATTATCAGACTTGCAACAACCATTTGAGATCGAGACATATGCCTCTGACTATGCTATTGGGGAAGTTCTTACTCAACAGGGGCATCTAGTGCATATCACAGTGAGACATTGTCTGACACATTTTGCAAGTATCCCACTTATGAAAAATAAATGTATTCCATTATACAGACTTGTTGACAATGGAAGCATTACATTTTGGGGAAGGAAACAATCATCCACACATACCACTGAGCCTTGCAGTTCATACAGACTCAAGGGAAGTTGCAGAACGATTTCCATCAGAAACGGTCCACGTATCTGCAACAGTTTCATTTGAACATCAAGTACAAGAAAGGTAGCACAAATAATGTTGCAGACTGCCTCAGCCAACCACCGATCATGGCGCTAACCACCGTTCTCAACACTTGTGGGCATGAGACTTCTGATTGGCCACTTCTCTATGAGATAAATCCAGAATTCAGCCACACATACAAGGCACTCTTGGGGGGTACGCAAGTTCCAAATTTTCACCTCCAAGATGCACTGTTATGTCACCTGGGACACCTTTGTGTTCTTTCAAACGAGCATGCCAAGATGATATGAGAAGCACACTACAGTCGAGTCACTGGGTATTTCAGGTTGAGAAAATAGTGGTAGTACTACAAAAGTATTTCTATTATTCGAGCCTTCGACAGGATGTCAGGAAGTACATCAGATCCTGCACTGGTTGCGCCATTTCCAAACCGACCATCAATAAGCAAGGCTTATATACTCCGCTACTTACCCCTAGTCGACCTTGGGAATCCATATCCATGGATTACATGTCAGGCCTTTCGTCTACTAAGCATGGAAAAAATTGTGTTTTCGTGGTCGTTGACAGATTCTCGAAGATGGCAATTATGGCGGCTTGCAAGAAGAATATCACAACAGAAGCCACTGCTAAACTATTCTTTGAACGAGTGTGGGTGCACTTTGGGATCCCACAATCTATCATATCAGATCGAGACATCAGGTTCCTTAGCAAATTTTGGTCCAACCTATGGTTAATGTTGGACACCAAGCTCACCAAGTCCACAACTTTCCATCCCCAAACTGATGGCCAGACAAAGGTCGTCAACAAGATGATTATACACATTCTATGCATGTACAATTCAAAGCATCCACGCACATGGGATGAGAGCCTCCCCTATGTACAACACAGTTATAACCAGGCTCTCCATAGCTCAACTGGCCACAACCCCTTTCAAGTGGGCTTGGGATTCCAGCCACTATGTCCCATTGATGTAGCCATGCCATTTGCGGCTACTGAGGCCGATTCGGCTCATGTCCAGTCTGAAGCTAACAAAGCAAAAAGCTTCATCAAGAGCATTCATCACATCCACCAACAGGTTCATGACATATTGGAAAAATACAATGCTTAGTACAAGCAACGACATGATCAACATCGGGTGCCACACAACTTCTAGGTGGGCGACAAAGTGTGGCTACATTTACAGAAGGAGCGCCTCATTGGACCCCACCACAAGCTTCGCCCGATCCAATATGGGTTGTACACCATCACCAAGGCTATTGGGAACAATGCCTTCGAGCTCAGTATTCCACCATTCCTTGGTCTGCACCTAGTATTCAATGTGGACTGCGTTCATCCCTACTTCCCACCTTTACTGGATACCTCTAACATTGAAAAAAAAATCACACCAAAAGAGTTAAACCTAGAATGCATGGAATAGGCCACCACAAATTGTATCATGGAAATGCAAATTAAGAACACTCGCCAACTTAAGATCCAACTGTATCGGGTTGTCAAAGCTTGCCAACTCCTGCACCAAGGTAAGTGGTTCACCAGGGACCAAGTTCAACAGAAGTTTCCTCATCTCATGGAGGAACTTAATGCAATGGGGACCATTTCTTCCTAAGGGGGGAGGAATTATCCAAGTGGTTATTGGTGGCCACTCACATATTCCACTTGGGGCCCCACCATTGTCTCTTTCATTTTTTCAGTTTCGGTACGGCTTGCTATTTTTAGTAGTTTTTCGGGTCCTGAACTTCCGGAGCCATTTTGAGGCCCTAAACGACGTTTTTTGGGAAAACCGAGAGCAATATGGCTCCATGGATTGATGTTGCTCACATAAAAATTTTTAGCGCTTGGATAGATCTTTCTAACGAGGTATGATGTGTGTCAAAAGGAGATTGTATGCCAAAGTTACGTCCCCGGGAAGTTGAAACACCAATTTACCCAAACGGGGCCCATAGTTTTGGTGCTTCATCTCCTAGGGTTAGGGTTTTGGATGTTTATGGTTTTTCGTTATTTCTAAATAATAAATAGGCCTTTGAGCCTCATTTTAACACAGTTCAGAGGCCTGTAGCCACCACATCCCTTCTCATAGATAAGCTACCAGTGCCCTAGCTAGTTTATTTGCATTCTGTCTATAAGCAAATTTCAGTTCTTTGATATTAATGAAATGAAGTGTTATTTCCACTGCATCTTTGTATTTATGGTATATGTGTATTCTGTTGCATTCTTGCATAAATCCAGATCACACACCCCCAAAAAATGGAGTTGATGAAAGGAAAAATAAAATAGTACAACAAATGGCTAGAGATATAATGCAGGAAAGGAACATACTACAAACCTATTGGATGGAATTTATTCACAAAATAGTACACATACTAAAAAAAACACATCTTAGACCTAACTATGATAAGACACATTATGAGTTATGGCATGGAAAACTAACATCACTAAAACACTTCAAACTATTTGGCAGTAAATGTTATATTAAAAACAATGATGAGAAATTGGGCAAGTTTGATGCTAGGGAAAATGAAGGAATATTCTTAGGGCGCTTAACAAAAATAAAAGGGTACATGTGTTCCAATAAAATACTACATAGGATAGTTGATTGCATCGATGTGAAATATTATGAGGAACTACCTATCAAAAGCAAGCATACATGATTCATCAACTCCTTTGATTAGCCAATCAATGAAGAAGATAAAAAATAGGTTGAATAAGTAGAGGAAGTAGAAACTTATTTGAAAGCACCTTCGAGGCATGTACAAAATAACCATCTTGAAAATAAAATTATTGGTAACAAATATGGAGGGATTCAAACAAGAAGGAAACTTGTTGAGACACCAGATCAAGCTTATATTGTCATGTTGTCCATGATATAACATAATATTTTTTTTAAAGCAATCAAAGATTAAAATTGGATAGATGCCATGAATGAGGAATTGGATCAACTAGAAAAGAAAGAGACTTGGGATCTAACACAAAAACCAACAGAAAAAACATCATACAAACAAAGTGGGTCTTCAGAAACAAACTAAACGAACAAGGACAAATTGTTAGAAATAAAACAAGGTTGGTATGCAAGGGCTATGCATAGGTAGATGGATTAGAATTTGAAGAAATGTTTTCTCCAGTGGAAATCTTAGAAGTAATCAGAATATTTCTTTCTTTTTCCTGTCACACAAAATTCAAAGTATATCAAATGGATGTGAAGTATACCTTCCTTAATAGAGAGCTTGAATAAGAGATATATATAGAAAAACTCAAACGATTCCAACTATTATAACACTCTATGGTATCAAACAAGCAACAGGAGCATGGTATTCTCGCTTACACAAATATATTCAAAAGCAAGGTTTCAAGAGAGGGGAAACTAACAAAAAATTGTCACATAAAACCATATGATGAAAAAATTTTGATTATAGTTGTCTATGTTGATGACATAATTTTCATAAGAAACAAAAACTCCCTACTCCAATGGTTTTCTAATGAAATGAAATCAGAGTTTGAAATGTAAATGATGGGAGAAATTTATTTATTTCCTGGTCTACAAATCATATTAAACTTTGAAGGAATCTTCATCTCTCAAGGGAAATAATTAAAGAAAATGCCGAGAAAGTTCAAAATGGAGGATTTTACACCTCTCACCACAACCATGGTTTTTGGATGAAATCTAAACAAGGATGATGAAATACCATAATTTGATCAACAAGTATATATATCTGTGATAGGTAGCCTATTATACCTAATAACTTCAATAATGAGTTCAAAAATTACGTTCATTATTTAACTTCTCTCCCTTCATCAATTACTTTTATATGTGTATTCATGGTCATTGAGGTTCCTTTAGACTACATATGAACCATGTCATAAAGGGGTGAAACTATGATTTTCACCTCTTCTAATTAAGACTTGACAGTATGCATTACAAGTTACAATTGTGAACCTAGTAATATACGTTACAAGTTACAACAATAGACATGGTAGTATGCATTACAAGCCAGTGAACCTCAAATTAACTTCAGGAAATAAATAATACACCAAGTCATAATATCTATTAAAAATATTGATTGTAGTGGATACATTGATTGAATCTTAAATGTATGCCCTGTCCAAGGAAAGCCACAACTATGTGGATGTCAAACCTCATAGAATTTCGAACCTAAGAGAAATTATGCAAGACTTGTGAATGCTGGACCTAAGATATGCCAAATATTGTGGATGCTAGACCTATGAGCATACATATCGACCCCCTTTCCATTGATGTTAAAGGGGGAGAAAATGAACAATAAGGATAATTTTTTCAGTGTTTCCATTAATGAAAAAGGTAGAGAAAATGAACAATAAGGATAATTTTTTCAGTGTTTCCATTAATGACAAAGGGGGAGATTGTTGATGGTTCATCATTGATGTCAAATGAGTCTTCATTGTGATCACCTAGACGTACATGAAGACATAAATACAGTCCAACCACATATGGAATCTCTACTTCTTTACAATTATAGAAGGAAATCTTGGCTATGATGCCATTGGATGTGTGTTGAAGGCCTCAACGATAACAAATTTGTTAAAAATGGCACCTTTGTAAATGTGAATTACACACATACTGAGGCATTTTACATTACATTCATCAGGAGTTTTTACTCAAATCAAGAAAAAACAGATTGTACAAAACACATAACACATCATATGTTACAACAAAGCATTGAACTTAATAAAATCATTTGCTACAATCAATATCAATCACATACTTGACGAAGAAAACATAGTTACCGAGGATGCAAAAGAGGAATATCTTTGTTGCCTACAATTTTTAACTCTAGTTCTAGTTATAATTTTGATTAGGGCTATGTTGAGGTGAAAAATCAACACCCACCCACCCACACCCCCTCCCCCCAACACCCCATTTTTTACTTATTTATTTCAAATAATGCAGACCCTTTACATAAATTTTGGCTAAATCACCTTTTAATATTTTCTTTTGGTTAAGTGTCCTACAATTTTGCTAGATTTTAATTTTATTCGGATTTTCCTTATGATTTATTCATTTTATTCAACTTTTGACTAGCTTTCCATCGGTTCTCATTTCATCTCATTTGGTTTCATGGTTTGCAAATGGCGCTTCGCTAAAGTTTGATGATAATTACCGTCAGGGCTAAAAAATTTACAAAGTGTATACTATTTTATTTTTTGTAAATAAATTAGTAATTAATTATAAATATTTATTTTTAATTAAATTTTGACAGTTAATTCATTTTTCCCTCACGGTCCTACAAAATCACCGCACCCAATTTGTAGAAAAATTAAAATTGTGTTTTTTTTGGATCTCAGAACTCTATTCCAAATCCCAATTTCAAAAATTAAGAGGATCTGAAAATCCAAAAATTACCAAGGGATTGTAGTTATTTTTGTTGGAATTTTAAATTACCAAGTGGTTGTAGTTTATGAGAGCGTCCCACTCCACCATACCTCTCACCTCACCTCCCCTGCCTCACCTCCCAACATTGTTCGCTTCAAGGAGGTCTTAGTCTCTCAATCATCCAGTAGCCCCTGAACCTTGCAATCCACAAACCTAAAATCACCGACTACCCTTCCCGTGCCATCATCATCATTTCCACTGTTTCACATATATTCCAAAGTGATGGATCGAGAAGGAGCGAGAAGTGGCCCTCAATTGAATCGCAGTATCAGGTTTCTTCTCATGCACCAGATATGCGTGAAGAAGTAGCAAAAAAAAGTTACTATTGACAATGTCTAGGAGTAACAACACTTCCATCTTTATAGATGTGAGTGGCCGGCTTCCTTGTCGCCATAATTTTACATTCAATTTTTCTTGCCAACTTGAATGCCTTCTCCAATGAATCAGGTTCCCAAACGTGAAATTCATGTTGGATGTTATCCTTTAAAGTCCCTATGAAGACATCAATCTTGCGTTCCTCTGGAATATCAGTTACCCTTATATCAAATTTTTGGAAGTCCTCAATGTGCTCCACCACTGAACCCTTTTGTTTGAGATTTATCAATTGGCTAAAGAAGGTGTTGCTCATTTATCCCCATAATGTGATATCATTTCCTCCGTAAAAGTTGACCAAGTGACAATATTTTTACGGGAGAAAAGCCATCAATACCATACAAATGAATTTTTTTCTAAATGTAAAGTTGCAATGCGTACCTTTTGTGTGTTTTGCACATTATTGAGATCAAAATATTGCTCCATCTATAGTATCCATGTTACAGGATTCTTGCCATAAAACTTCCTCATATCCATCTTTGGAATATGGTGGGTCTTCAATCTAACATTAGAGTTTATGAAATCACGATTAACATTTATTTTTTTCTCATCATGAGTTTCCTCTACTAACTTTTCGCCATTAGGAATAATTTCTTCTATCAACTTTTTCAAACCTTTCTTCAAAACTTCCATGTCTGATTTTATATCATTCTTTATGTCTTCCATGTTGCCTTTCATTTTTTCATCGATCTTATCTTCCATGTCATCCATCTTAGCTTCCATGCCATTATTCAGACCATACAGCTTAACTTCCACGCCTTTATTCAAACCATCCATCTTATCTTCCGTGTCTTTCTTCAAAACTTCCATTTCATTTTTTGTTACTCTTTGGGAGAGCAGAATTTGTTGCACTTGGTCTTATAATTTTGATATATCATGTTGCACTTATTCCTCTTTTGAGTCATAGTAGAGAATTATGAGGGATTAATGGGTGTTAAATTCTTTTTAGCTAGAATTTTAGAACCCAATATTGATATCTATGCTTCAATATGCCCTTGTAATCACTTCGAACTATTTTTTCAAACAAGACTTATGCAATTTGAAAAAAAAAAACACACCTGTTCCTTGCTTTTGAGGAGCTCTAATTGAAACTGATGTATCTCTGTAATTTTAGATCCTCGATATTTTATCTTTATTCCTTTAGTAGCCCTCTAAATATTCTTTCTAATGCCACAAGTTTGACCTGATTTGGATTCTTCAAGACAACGTTTTTCCCAATATCCCACAATGACCTAATTATGGACTTGTTTAGTAGAGCGAAATTGTATGACATGCCATGTGTCACTATTTCCTTCTTTGGCTCTGAAATCGATACATAGGAAACTAAACTCAGTGTAATTTCAGTCACTTTTTACAGAATTCCAATCTAATTCTCAGAGAGAGAGTTACAATGATTTTACTAAGGTCACCTATTTGAGATAACATTTAGGAGCCTGCACAAACCCTAACTTCCATAGATCATATCTCTGAAAATATTGCTAACTAAGATCTAAAACTTTTACATGGAGTTCCTCAGGATTTCTTTGCAAATGGGTTTTTTTAGTTTCTGAACCTTTGTCGAAAAAAAGTTATAGCGAAAATTCCACAATGTCTTGTTTGAAGCAGTGAAACCCTAGAATCCAAAGCTTTGATACCAAACGTTATGAAACCAACTCACAAAATGGAAGAAAGTATAGATCAATGCCTTAGAAATCAACCTCTTCGAGGGGGGAACCTCATTTAAATTATATAAATGAACAATTCTTGGATGTTTCAAATGTCAAAGCCTCCTTTCTATATATAGGAGTCCAATGTGTCACGATATAATCCTAGCCGACATAGCAATACCAATTTAAGGGCACAAAAATAACAATAATGGGCTTCTATGGGGCATAATAATAACAATATCGGGAGTACATGGGTACAACAATAACAATAAGGGGGCTACACTAACAAAAATAAGGGACTACACTAGTAATATAGGGACCTAACAGTATGACTATACTTAGTCAAGTTTCCTTTCATTCAATTAGGATTAGGGATAGATTAGTTTAGATTTAGATTCCCTTCATTTTTTCATTATTGTATATTTTTAATAAACGTATAATGAGCCTACAATGATTTCTTGTTATTTACTCCATTATCCAAAAAGAATGTTTGAAAAGTATGATTTCTTAAATTACGCTTACGATGTGTTTGCTTATTCTTCTTGGTGAAGCTTCATCACATTGTTGAAACTTACATAGAAAATCATGAAGGGTGAAGAATCTTTACAATCAAGCACTCTCGAGAAATTCAATTTTCATTTCATAATAATTTCTATATGTCAGTTTTCCCACTCTTGTTCCTCAATGTTATTATGAAGTTGATGCAAATCATATATCATTACTTAGCATTTTATCTTAGATTGAATAATTAGATGATTTTGAAGATATGAAAATTTTGAGAAATGCATGAGATAATTTCGAGATCCATAAGGTAAGTTCACAATAAAAATTATTCCAGTTATGCATTAACATGTTCATATTCATTCGTTATTAGTTTTCTTTTTTTCATAAGTTTACCTCTTATTTCTGTTTTTCTTCTTTTGTGGGTCTTCATTGGCTTGATTAGATTTAGAAATAAGCAAGCAAATAGCATATTTGAAATCACAAACATGTTTAGGGAAGTATTTACTTTCTTATCAGAAATACTTTTTATTTTATTTTTCTGAATGCTTCTCTTCATATTTCCTTTCTTTTCAAATTTAGTGAAATGAGTCGATAATCATATTCTGCCTCTCATTGATGCAACTGAAATTGTTTTTTTGAATATTTCTTATTCAAATTTATCATAAGTAAAGGAAAATTACAAATTGATTTTTGTAGCAAGTTATAAAATGATCTTATCCATGGTTTTATCTCTACCTATTTCGAATCTTACATTTTCCAGATTGAGGTGAACCTTTGCACCACACACATCTGATTTAGTCATATTCCTTTCTTCTGAATGATTAAGAGCCTCTATCGGGTAAATCTTGGAATCCCGATCCTCTTCTATTAATTCTTCCGATATTTCCATTTCTCTCTATTCTGAGCCTCTTAATTTCTAAGACTAGTGATATATCGAATTATATAATATTGTTGGCCTCTCGTCAATTCATCCATTACTATATAGTTCGATTTATCAGGTTATCATGATGTTTGAGCTTGGATGTATTTCAATTATAATTTCACCAAACTCCAAGTATTCATTTCTCGATATGTCTTGGTGACTTTTAAGGATATCCATTCTTAATGATGTGCGCATATGGATCTTATCATTGCGCCTTCATTGGACATACATCCTCACATGTAAATTTGATCCTATTTTTACTATTCACGACAATATTCCTGGCTAATGAGAAATGTGTCATTTGTGGCTTGCTTACATTTTCATATTTATCTAACTATCAGATGCTCATCCCATCATCCCGATCATCTTTTAGTGTGCATATTTTATTTTATTTTCAAAGACACTCTTGAGTAGTCACTATGATGCTGCAACAAGCTAGTAAATAAATTTGGAACAGGTAAAGGTAATGGATCATATCAATTTGTGTTTGAATTATTTGGTGGTCCTCTTACTTTTGATATATCACTCCACACTTATCATGAAAAAATTCAAGTCCTGTCCATCTACACATATGCGTCACATAGATTTGGGACTTGGTCTTGATTTTCGAGAGTTTATGAAAACCATGGAGTGGATATGAAATGTGAAACAAAGAGAACAAACATCCCTGCAATTCTTAAAGAAGCACATCTTCATTTTCATTATTGATGAAATTTATTTAAATTCCTTGAATATGAATCATAATTTTCCTAATTTCTCTCTTTCTTTAGTTTAGCTTTAATAAATTATGATTTTAGGTCAATGAAAACTTCCAAGAGTACAACTTCTTCATACGTTTAATTCTAATCAGAAGAATAATTTATCTTTTGTTGGAGAAACTCGATTTCTCTCACGTAAAATTAAACGAAAATTTTCAAAGGTAAGTTTCATATGTCCACTCATATTTTTCCACTTCTTTACATTTTGTTTTCAATTTTTTTTTAGTTTTTTCTGATATATATATCTCTGTTTTGTAGGACTTCAAAAAATACTTCACACCCCTGCTATCTCATATTTGTAGCTCATTCTCCTTATTTTATTTTGAGCTTTGGAAGAGAAGTAGAGATGTTCAAATTAGCTAAATTGGGGTGTCCCCGAACCTTTGATTTGTTTCATAAGCATTGTTTTTACTAAAAAGTGGTTAATATGCTTTTATGCAGGATTTTCTTTGAAGCAAGAAAATTTGCAGCAGGAAGAGAATTCTCATTTGGTTTAATTTTGTAGAAATTTATAAAAAAAATAATGTATTTCTGGATTCTCCTGATCTAACAAATTATCCTTATGTTAAATACAAAATCCTTCCTCCTAATTCTTTGCGGAAATTAAATTGCCAATTGCAAAACACATATGAAGCAAAAACAGTCGCACATAACAAGATGTTTTACCGGGAAAGCTTAAAGCTAGAAACCCCAACTATCATATATTATGTATATCAATGGAACATGTAACAATCTCATACAAATCTCAGCTCATAGATCTCTCAGTACAATATACAATCCTCACACACTGTCATGCAAAAATTTGCATATTTATGCACCAATTTCTTGCCTCCTAACAGCCTGCCTCCACTGCGCAATCCCTGCTGAAGAAGATCCCTGAATAAATTCGACCTTACCTTGCCTTTACTTCGAAATCCTCATAAGCATCTCCAATTTGTGTGTAGATGCCTTGAATGCATCACTATAGTCACAACTAATAGTAAATCACACCCTTTCACCTATCTCTCCATTGGGTCTCCACTAGATTTGAGATGCAAGTAGTTAACTACTGTATTTCTTCAATTGAAAGTAAGACACTACTTGTGAATTAATTAAATAATTAATTCACTCATCTTTCACTAGTGTATCTTCAGTTACAACTAGCACAAATGAGTTTAACTCAATGAAGTGAGTTAAACTAAATAACGGCTCACATAACTACTCTTCCAACTTTGTTACAACTTGTCACTATCAGTTATAACGAAGTCCTTCATGCATGAGTCACCAACCACCCTAGGAATTGCGTAATTCCTTCAGCCCACTGATGTGCCACATCTGTTCGCTAAAATCAACTGCTCCAAGAGAACAAGTTACTATTTATTGTCTGATTATTATTAAGGGCTAATAATAATTGACATGCATTCTATTTTTAGATTAGTGATCTATAAATAGACTTCGCCCATCTTCTAAAACTATAAACTCATCTAAAGATAGAATTTTCTCAACCATCTAAAATCAGCCTCCTGCTAATTTTAGAATATGCTCACCATTCTAAAAATAGACATACACCTAAAAATACCCTGTGTGGGCCCCACCTAGTTTAGGTGATTATTTTTCACTAGGGTCAAGGAATGATGTTTCCGGATGCCACTTTCACTGTTTCTTGTTGAAATCTTCAATACTCCCTCTCAATAAGAAAGGAATTTCCTTGCATCACATGAAACTCCATGCATGCAACACTTCTCTAGTGTTTCTCGCACCGAAATTGAATAGCCTCCAAACAACTGAATCAGTATAATGCATCTATCATCAAAGTCTCCTGACTTCTGCTTAGCTACTGCACATGTCTTCAGGAACCACTGCGCTGCTGACCTCTACACCCATGCACTCTGCACTTGCTATCAACTCTGATCCACGCTCCAGTATCCGGCACTATCACTTTGATCTGATTGCATTAATCCAAATGATCATGCTACTACTGCTCTGTGGGCTCCTCGTAGCCAGGTTCAATTCATGAGATCCACACCATCTCAATGAATCCTGCCCGTAAATCTCCTCTCGGGATTATTCATGCATGTCGCCCCACCTCTCACCTGGTGGTATAGCCGCATGCACTCCCTCTGCCCATCTAGCTTGAAATTTCTCTACATGAGTGGTTTCTCCCTTCAAATTATCCTTCGCATGTGGCTGCTACACATCTTGAGGTTCACTCTTACCTGCATGCAAATAAAGCTCCCTCTTAAGGGTCAATTGCATGCATTTCTCGCACTTCCCAACAGTAGGAAGCTCCATATAAATCCCATCTACTTCAAGTCTGTATATATTCTTAACTCGAATCCAAACCTTCTTGGTTTGCCCTGATGCTTTATGTCGCAGGAAAACTTTTCCTTCACTAAAGACAACATCATAGCCTCTATCCTCTAACATTGTGACTGAGATTAAATTATTCTTTAAACTTGGAACATGCACAACATCTTTTAAATGAAAGAGTTTACCTAACACCCTCTGAAAGGTAATGGTACCAATGCCGGTTGCACTGTATCGTCCATCGTCGCCAAAATCAACATGCATCTGGAGATCTTTCTCCACCAAGTCACTGGACAATTTCTCATCTCCTGTCATGTGAAAAAAAGCACCACTATCAAAGTACCATCCCGATCCCAATGCACTAGACACCATGCATGTGATCAATGAGAAGTAAAGCTCAAATTGCGAGGCAAAAGCCTTGCCAGCTGCAACTCTAGCAACCATCTTCTTCTTCTTCTTATGTGGACAGTTTGTGGCAATATTTCCAAACTCGTGACAGTGAAAACACTTCACTTTGGACATGTTGTGCTCCTTGCCATATTCACCAGCATCAGATCTAGAATGAAATTTCTTCCCCTTATTCTTCTTTGCCTTGGCATCCAAAACACAATCCTCTTCATCATCATGCTTTGATAAAGAGTAATTTGTGGTGGTCTGCCTTATCTCCTCCTGCACTAGATTCGACCACAGTCTCTCCCAATTTGGCAGTTTCTCCCATCCATCGAGAGAGCCTTGATAACTGTGCCAACTCTTCGGAAGCCCAAGGAGAGCCAAAATCACCAAGTCATCATCCTCAACACTGACTCCTACACTCCCAAGCTCATCCCTGCATTGGACATACTTTTTCAAGTATACTAGAATAGTGTCGTTCTTCTACATCTTGATTTTTCTGAGTTTATCCTTCAGCGCCAATTTCCTATGGTCGTTGCTGCTTTGGAAAATATCTGTCAAAGCCTTCCACATTGCAAATGGAGTGGAATCCTCCCTGCCCTTGCTACTTTCTTTTTCCATGCGTCAAGTACTGCAGCATTCGCCAAAGTGGGCTTAGGAACATTGCTATCGATGAACACCTTCAAGCCATTATCTTCAAGCACCACCTCCATCCTGTCCTTCCAGGCTATGTAGTTAGACCTTCCCTCTAGTGAATACTCCAACCGCAACCCATTGAAATCCATTTCAATGTTTACTCAACTGTCGCACCAAGAAATTCTTGCAGCAAATTCGAATTGTCCCAACAGTACAAAACTCAGCACTGCTTCAATATTGCAATCTCCAGTGATCAACATTGCTCCCATACCATGTAGAAATTTATAAACAAAATATTTTATTTTTGGATTCTGATTATCTAAAAAATTAATCTTATGTTAAATACATAATCCTTCCACTTAATTATTTGCAGAAATTAAATCACTAATTGTAAAACACATATGAAGCAAAATCAATCGCACATAACAAGATGTTTTACCGGGAAAGCTTAAAGCTAGAAAACCCAAGTATCATATATTATGTATATCAATGGAACAAATAACAATCTTATACAAAGCTCAGCTCATAGAGCTCTCAGTACAATATACAATCGTCACACATTGTCATGCAGAAATTTGCATATCTATGCACCAATTTCTTGCCTCCTGACAGCCTGCCTCCATTGCGCAATCCCTGCTGAAGAAAATCCCTGAATGAATTCGACCTTACCTTTCCTTGACTGCGCAATCCTCATAAGCATCTCCAATTTTTGTGTAGATGCATTGAATGCATCATTATAGTCACAACTGATAGTCAATCAAACCCTTTCACCTATCTCTCCACTGGGTCTCCACTAGATCTGACATGCAAGTAGTTAAATGTTGTATTTCTTCAGTTGCAAGTAAGACACTACTTGTGAATTAATTAAATAATTAATTCACTCATATTTCACTAGTGTATGTTCAGTTACAACTAGCACAACTAAGTTTAACTCACTGAACTGAGTTAAAATAAATAACAATCCACCTAACTACTCTTCCAACTCTGTTACAACTTGTCACTATCAGTTATAACAAAGTCCTCCATGCATGAGTCACCAACCACCCTAGGAATTGCGTAATTCCTTCAGCCCACTGATGTGCCACATCTGTTCACTGAAATCAACTGCTCCAAGAGAATAAATTACTATTTATTGTCTGATTATTATTAAGGGCTAATAATAATTGACATGCATTCTATTTTTAGATTAGCAATCTATAAATAGACTTTGCCCATCTTCTAAAAATATAAACTCATCTAAAGATAGAATTTGCTCAACCATCTAGAATCAACCTCCTGCTAATTTTAGAATATGCTCACCATTCTAAAAATAGACATACACCTAAAAATAGCCTGTGTGGGTCCCACCTAGTTTAGGCGATTATTTTTCACTAGGATCAAGGAATGATCTTTCCAGATGCCACTTTCACTATTTCTTGTTGCAATCTTCAACAAATTTCACCTCATGACTACTATTCACCTTTTAGTTTTAGAGCCTAATTGCTTGTAACTAAGCAAGATAAAATTCATTAAAATCTTAACATAAGATGAATACACACATGCTTGTCTTATTTTACTCTTTTGTTGAGACATTTGTATAGTTAATATTGTTTGGTGTTATCTTTTAATTTGGGATTTATTTTCATTTTTCTTTCCTATTTGGAATTTTTGGAGTTCACTGATTTCTATTTCACTTCAGTTTAGATTTATTTTTCTTTTTGGTATTGGCTTCAATTTGATTTTGGTGACTCTGCCAAGATTTTTGTAGAAGGAATTCTTCTCATCCAATATTAGTTGGCAGACATGGGAATTTTTTATTCTGTCTATTCAATGACTTTAATTTATCTTAAAGGTATATTTTTATGGAATCATAAAACCCTCTTGCTTTAAATATTTTCCATGGAGGAACACACATTATTTATAATGATATAATTCATATTTTCAAGGAAATAACTGACCTGAGTTTAACTCAATGTATTCCTCCCATCCCTCCACTTCATATAAAATCTTCTGAATGAATAGTCGCCGGAAAATATTTCGGAGTCAAAATTATGGAAGTATTATATCCATTAGTTAAGTATCTATTACCATCCCACCTATTTCACTCAGGTACATCATAAAATAAGGATCACAGCTGCTGATCAAAAGGGTGATCAAAAGGGGAAGCATGTGAAATACTAGTAAACCCGTCAGGGCTATGGAAACTCACTAGTAGCTGGGCCATGCTTGTATGACATAAAGGACAAATTCATCGGGATGTTGTTCAGGCTCACTAGCGGCGAAATGATGCCATAGACCATTCATAACGATGGATATATGCTTTATCAAAAAGTTACTATATATACATTTTTCTATTTCTCATATGAGGTAATCTTAAAATATTTTTCCCCAAAATTTGGATTCATGATTTTTACTCAGTCTTTGAGTACTTATCTTTTTGAACTTATATTACTTAATTCATTAGTGTGGGACGCTTGGAAATGTTTTACTGTTTGATGGTTTGATGAATTCCTCATTTTTAACCGTTGGGCAAAGTGAAGTTCATCACTTTTAACTAGAGATAATTGGTTCTTCCCCGTGTGTTGCCATTATTGAGGGGAAAACTCAACCCCCCCATTTTTAACTTATTTATTTCAAATAATGGGGACCCTTTACACAAATTTTGGCTAAATCGCCTTTTAATATTTTCTTTTGGTTAAGTGTCCTACAATTTTGCTAGATTTCCATTTTCTTAGGATTTCCCTTATGACTGCTTCATTGTATTTGAAATCTTCTAGCTTTTCATTGGTTCTCATTTCATCTCATTTGGTTGCATGGTTTGCAAATGGCTTTTCGCTGAAGTTTGATGATATTTACCGCCAAGGCTAAAAAATGTACAAAGTGTATATTATTTTATTTTTTGTAAATAAATTAGTGATTAATTATAAATATTGATTTTTAATTTAAATTTTCTAATTAATTCATTTTTCGCTAATAGTTCTACAAAATCACCGTAATCAAATTGTAGAATAATTAAAATTATCTGTCTTCTAGATCTCGAAAATCTATGCCAAATCCCAATTTGAAATATTAAGAAGATTCGAAAATTCTAGATTTATCAAGTAATTGTAGTTCTTTTTGTCAGACTTTTAAATTACCAAATAATTATATTTTATGATAGTGTCCCACTCTACCTCTGCCTCACCTCACTTCACTCACCTTCTCCTTCACACTATACTTCTCCCTCATTCCATCGAGACCACAAAACAATTTCATCACAGAGCCTTGTACATGTTAGAGGTTTATTTAAAAAAAAAAAAAAAAATCTCTCTGAAACTGAAACTGAAACTAAAACTTCGATGGAATTATTATATTCTTTGACTAGTAAAAAATAATGGTTATATAAATATTAACAAAGTTTCATTTCGAAGCTATATAAACATTGGGTCAAAACATTAACGAATCGAAGGTTTCGGAATATTTATATCATAACTTTCCTTTTTATAAAGCCTCTGATGCCTCGATGGATAACACTTCCGATGTCCCGATATCACTATAATCTGTGATAAATAAATGGAATATAATATTGTTTTAAATGTTTAATAAAATTAATTTTATTAATTAAATTTTAATTAGAATTTAATTATGTATATAGTTGATTTATTAATTTTTAATTTAGTTTAATAATTTTAAAATAAAATGTATATAATTAAATTTATAATTATAATTAATTAGTAATTAATTAATTTTAATCATAAAATTAATTAAGATTATATTTTTAATTATTTTTTTTAATTTTAGTCTAAAAATGTAATTTTCTAGAGTTATGACAATTTTGACACTTTAACTTTGGAGGCTTATAAGTTGAGTTTTGCTTGGACAAATGAGGCCCAAGATGATTCGTTAGATAGACAGAATCATAGAGAATATTTTTAAAGTGGTTGCATGACTAGATTTGGTCACTAAGTGAGTCTAAAATTTAGCATAAAATTAAGCTCCGAATTTGTAACAAAAACTAATTTTCCGAGTTTTGTTTTTGCATTTTCATTTTCCCAAAACCTTTGTTGATTGCAGATCCATTCGATTTTGTTCCCTTTGATCAAAAATATCTTTACAAGGATCAATGGAAAGCTCAATTTTTTTTTTTAATTGTCTATTTAATTGAATTTTGATGAGAGATGTTTGTTTTCCCAGATTTGGTATTTTTTATTTTGATTTGTATTTTAATTTAATTTTGATTGGATTTTGGCAAGAGAACAATTGAGAAGATGAGGAAGAGAAGTTTTGAATCAATGAAATTTCTCCAGCAAAGAAATTGTGGCCAATCAAATTTGTGGGGGAAAATTTATACCCCAAACAATTCTCCCATTTTGATTTTCATTTGTAATTATAAATATGGCTTTTAGGGGGTCCTCTTCTTTGCAACTAAAGGCTTTTAAAGCATTATTGTAATAGGAGATTATATATATAGGTAGGAGGAAAAATTTAGATATGAGGTTAGGGGAAAACTCTGTGATTTATGCTTCTTGTGCATTTTCACTATCGTAGTGTATTGTGAGTTGAATTATGGAGAGACAAAGTGTTTTTAGTTCTATAAGAGAAGCTTGTTTGGCATTACTGTTAGAAATTTATCCAAGTAGCTGAAGCTGCTCAAGGACTGCAAATTTGTAATGAAGTTTTGGTATGAGTTTAATAAATTTTTGTTTCAACGCACTATTGTTTGAATTGTGGTTTAATCTTCTATTTCCAGAATTTCTCTAATTGATTGTAATTTTTGTTCTAAATAGTGTATGACTTTTGATATCAAGCACAATTGTCTTATCATTAGTTTTATTCTATTGAAGTTTTATAGGAGATATCTCCGAGGAGAAGAATATAAGTAAAATTAATATGAATTCAGTGATATTGGAATATGTTGGGTAGTAACTACATATTGTTTAATTACATTCATGTTTTGGTTTTTTTCATTAATTAAATTAACTATTTATTTAATTGTTGAAAATTATTTAATGGGTTCAATTATATAAACAATCTTCTTCCCCTTATTAGTTAGTCCATATGCTCTTGAATTGAGAAAGGGATATACTTTTCCCATTTGAGATAGGATTAGTTTTACTTGCATTTTAGTATAGATTTGCATTTAGATTTAAATTTTGCATTCTACAAGTTCCCTCATATAGGGGTAGAACTTAGTTGTGTTTTGGCTGAGCCCTAGATAAACTTAAGGATCACTTCGTTCCCTGAGCTCAAAAAAAGGGCTGATATGATGTCTATTCTCTATTGGTAATTCAAATACATACTTTAAGCCAACATAGATATAGAGAAGTTAACTAGACCTAATTTAACCAGTTGGAAACACATTCCAAACAGAAAATGAGCTACTTTAAGTTCCCAACTGGGTGGTCTCCCTTATAATGTTGAATGTCCATTTTGGGCCATCAACAAGTTGTGAGCATATTTCTTCATCTGATCAACATGGTTAACACTCCTCTTTTGGAGGCTAATAACATGTTTTCCCAACAAAGTGGAAGCATAGGTCCATAGTTTATGATTTATTAATTTTTAAAATTCTCCATTCCAACTTTCACATTATGTCAGTCAATTTTCTCACTCCATTTTGGAAATATAGTGAGAAGAGAACTGGCCCCAAGGGACAAAGATGGAAATGTAAAATTTCATTGTATAAGCTAAATGACAAGACACTTATACAAGGATTAAATCCCATTGTATGCACACACACACACACATATATATATATATATATATATATATATATATATATATTTTTTTTTTTTTCTGAGTAATTCTAAATCTATTAATATGTAACATAAAAGTACAAAATTTCCACTGCCTCAGCTGAGAAAGCCTGAGATAAAGGCTTGATAGCCATGATAATCAAGAGTTTGGACTGCCCACAAAGGGGAAACCAGTCCCTGAAAGTTAAGTTTTGCCGCCCTCATAGGGGAAACAGGCATTTGGGACAAATAGTTTGACAAAAAAACAAGTAAAAAGACAAACCACTCTGCCAGCAGAGGGAATTTAAACAGGAAAGAAAAAACTAGCCTAGGAAACCTGGGCAGTAGGAACGAAATCTGCTGAAGTTCTTCTTGGCTACTGATCATTGGCTGGAGAATGAGGTTCCTCCACAATTCCGCATATGTACTCATCGCTGCTTCCACCATCATCTGTAGAGGGAGTCGCAGTGTCTTTTCCCTTGTCATCCTTCACCTGAACCTGCATAGTATCGTCACGAGCGATGTTCAGCTGTGCCTAGGATACCTTGGCGTTTTCTGCAGACGTGGGAGCAGGGGCAGCATAGGGGCCAGGGATAACGACATAGGGACCAGGGGCATCGACAGAGGGGGGTGCAGGGTGGACTGTCTCCTCTCGGATGGTAACTATAACATAGGCAATAATAACCGGCTTATAAAACGAACAATCAAAATGGAACTCCACTCGTTGAGAGGATTGTCGTAGGGGAATGGATGCAGAAGGAGGGGGGGTGAGAGAGGCACCAAACTGGAGAACTTGAGGCGCAAGAGGTGCAGAAGAAGGCACATGGGGAGGCGAAGAACTCAAGAAGGGGTGAGCATGTTTGCTGAAATGAAGTTTGCCCCTGCGGCTCCGCGTTTCGGGAATGTGGTCATAGGAGAAGTCCTCAGAGGAGGAATCCGAGCTAGGGGAGGACCGAGAATGGATGGCACGGCCACGACTGCTCCCAAGTCGATATCGCATCCTATGGCGCAGTCTGGGCATGGTGACAGGGAAAATCTCCCAACGTCACTGGTGGAATGGACGGAGGAGAATCGACACAGAGGAGCTAGAGGAGACAGGTAGGGAATTCGAGCAACAAAGGTTGCTTTGTGAAAAATGACACTCCAGGATAGTTTCCAAATAGCAAAGGAGCATACAATGCCTACCAGTCTGCGTTCAAGCGCTTGTCTTGGCGTAGGCAGGCGGACAAGAGCCTCTTTGCGAGACAATAGATTTGCAGATAGAGCGCTCGCCATAAAACATTTCAAACTCCACATCAAGAACCATAATGAACCAGGGGAGGTGCACAGGGCGTTGACGTTTCGAGAGAGCAGTGTTAATGGATCGCAGGGTGGCGAATTTAATGAACTCTTTAATGCCTCTGTGGGAGGCCACATGGCCACCCCACGCCATCTCCCTTGGGATGCGGCTTGGGATGGGCATCCCATCATGCCTAGGTGTCATCCGCATCCAGAGCTGAGGTATCATTGTGCACCAAAGTGTTGCGTTCCTGAAGTTTGGATTTTTCATGGATAATGCTGAGAGGACCATGTTTGAGAGTATCTATGCTTTCAACTCCCAGATTAGCCAGGAAGTCGGCAACCTTGTTGCCATCCCGCTTGATGTGAGTGAAAGAGACAACGTTGTTGATCTTGAGCCACTCTTCCAAAAGTTCGAGTCTGGCAGTAAACCACCAGCTGGTGGAGACCTTGGAAGCAGAGGATCCCAAGAGCAGTTGATTAGCAATGTTGATGAGCACCTGTGAATATCCTTCAACAACAATGGGAAAGAAGTTGTTTTTTTGAGCTAAGCAGAGACCTTGCCAAAGGCCCTCTAGCTCCGCAGAGTTGTTGGTGTCCCATCCAAGAAAACTGAAGTAAATTGCTAGAGTGGCTCCTTTGGAGTCTCTGAAGATACCACCAAATCCTACCTGTCCAGGATTTCCCTTAGATGCCCCATCGAAATTTAGTTTAACCACTCCTATGGGGGATGGAGACCAACGATCAGGGATCCGCTGGATATTCCTTGCCGGAGTCGATGGGGTTGAGTTGATTCTAAGTTGCCAGTTCTCCAAGATAGAAATTTCCTGAGGCTTTGTGTGGAGGTCCTCTTCCTTCCAGCTGAGAAGAGCCAGAGACTCTTAAAGATTATTGTTGAAGGCACTCCAAATTGTCTCTATAGGCATTGTTTGGTTCCTAAAGACTCTTTTGTTCCTTTCTTTCTAGATCGACCAATATAGCAGGCCTGGGATGAGTTGCCAAAGAGCGTTGAGAAGTGCACTGGAATAGGGAAGCATGGGCCAGTTGCGGATAGCACAAGTTAGCTCATCCATAGGTTTTCTCTTTCGGCAACGAAAGCTAATTTTCTCCCAAAGTGTATTTGCTAGAGTAAAAGAGATCATGAGATGCTAAGCTGTTTCATTGCATTGGTTGCAATTGGGGCAGCGTGAAGGCCCAACAAAGCCCCTTTTAATTAGGTTATCCCAAGTGAGTATTCTCTTATGGCTGAGAAGCCAGAGGAAAGTTGATACTTTGGGCCAAGTACCAGGAGCCCATACATGCTGCTAGAGTGGATCAGGACGATTGGTGGAAGCGAGTGTCAAAGTATAAGCTTCTTTGGTGGAGAAAATTCCTTTAGTTGTATATCCCCATCTAAGTACATTTGGCTCTTCTGACCATATGATCTTTCTTTGCTTTAACTTTGAGCTAAGGGCTTCCCTGATATCTTCTTGAACTTGGGGGGCGATAAGAGCAGACTGCTTCCATTGCCTAAACCCATTGTTATTTTCCATAAGCCAGTGTTGATTGACCTTATCTTCAGGCTGAGTGACTATGTTTCCCATGTTGAGTTGATTGAGAATATCAGATGTCTTTGGTTTTTGCTACCATGCGTCCATCCATAATTTGGTTGAGCCTCCGTTCCGAATTTCCCAGAAGCTGTGTAGTTGAATCAGGGCACTATGTTGTTTTGATGCAGACCATATTAGAGAGCCAAGGACCTCAGGGGAGAGTCGAATCAATTCTTCTGAGGGTCTGTTGTTGGCGTATTTAGCTGTCCATAATTTGGCCCAAGGTGTGCTTGGATTGGAAATCCATTTCCACCAGATTCTAGTTCCCATGAATTTGTTGCTTTGAGTTGGATCCCTGAGTCCAAGTCCTCCAGCTTCTTTTGGAGTGCACACAGTGCTCCAGTTTACTAGAGCCCATTTCCGGTTCTGGCCTGAAGATCCCTAGAGGAATTTGCGCTGCAAGGCTTTGATTTGCTTGAGAACCCATTTCGGTGCTGCCAAGACTGAAAAAAGGTATAAAGGCATGGATTGAAGAACTTCCTTAATGAGAATGAGCCGGCTAGCCAAGTTAAGAGCTCTGAAAGTCCAAGAGGAGAGACGAGCTTCCAATTTTTCAAGGAGAATGTTCTAGGAAGAATGCTTGATAGCAGAATCTATAAGGGGGGCTCCAAGGTATTTATAAGGAAGGGAGGCAGTGGAAAAGCTGAGGATATGAGCAATGTTGGCTTGGGTTGGTGCAGGAGTATTGATGAAAAAAATTTGAGATTTGGCAACGTTAACAGAGGTGCCAGAGGCTTCAGAAAAAACGTTCAGGATGGATTTAAAGGTGAGAGCTTCTTGCACTGAAGGGTGGCCAAAAAGCATATTATCATCCACAAATTGCTGATGGGTGGTGGTAGGGGAACCATGAAGAGAAATGCCTTTCAGTTTCTGGGTAAGAAGAGCATTTTGAATGAGATGCCCAAGGCCTTCAGCCATAAGCACAAAAAGGAAGGGAGATAATGGATCTCCTTTTCTGATACCCTTGGAGGGGGAGAATGGATGAGAAGGAATCCCATTTATCAGGATGGAATAAAAGGTGGAGGAGATGAGGTTCATGACCCATCTTATCCACATTTGATTGAAACCAAAAGCCTCCAAGATCTTTTGAATATATGTCCAACTCGATTTATCGAAAGCCTTTGACAGATCAATTTTAAGAATCATATCTGCCCTTTTACTGACCTTTAAGGAGTGGATGAATTCATGCGTTAAGATAATCCCATCCAATATTTGTTGACCTTCCATGTATCCAGTTTTTTTTGGTGAAATGACCATGGGTAGAAGTGGCTTGAGTCGATTGGAAATTACTTTTGAGATTATCTTGTAGATCACGTTGCATAAGGCGATGGGGCGGAACTTGTATGGCTTGCTTGGTTTATCTTCCTTTGGAACCATAGCTATGAAAGTGGCATTGAGAGAGGGAAGCAACCAGTGCATTGATATTTATTCTTCCACTAATTTCTATAATTCCATTTTGATGAGATCCCAAAAATGGTGAAAGAAGTTTGAAGTGAAGCCATCTGTGCCTGGGGCTTTACCAATCTTAGTCTGGGCCAATGCTGCTTCAACCTCCTACATAGAAATTGGCCTCAATAGCATTTGGTTATGCTCTTCCATTATCATCTTGGGAATGAGTTGGGTAATTTGGTTGATAGCTAATTGTCTGCAGATTGGAGGTTCTTGATGGACATTTCTAAAGTGATCCAGAAATTTGCGCTCAATATCTTCATGGTTCTCCAATCGCTCTCCAAGATGATTTGTAATGTGGGCAATACAGTTGTGCATTCTTCGTTGTATAGTGGAGCGATGAAAGAACTTAGTGTTTCACTCTCCTTCCTTAAGCCAGCGAACTCTGGATTTTTGTCTCCAAAGGATTTCTTCTTGTTTGTATCTCTCATTCAACTGCCGCTGAAGACACTGTTCCTAGATGTCGAGAAACTCTGTTCTGCCTTTATTGATAATTTCTTACTGTGTCTCTGCCATTTTGAGTTCAAGAGATTTTTTTTCTTGAAAGATATTCCCAAATACCGAGTGGTTCCAATTTTTAATTTGGGATTTAAGGAACCATATTTTTTACTGAAATTGAAACATCTTGGAGCCTTTTGGAGGGATGAAGCTTTTCCAAGCTGTGTGAACCAGATCCTTGAAGTAAGAATGATCAAGCCAGAAAGCTTCGAAGCGGAAAGGCCGCTTCAAGTGTTGATTAGGGCTCTGCCATTGTAGGGCAATGGGCCAGTGATTCGAGCCTGATATAGGTAAAATGGAGGCAAAGATATCTCCCCCCAGGTGGATAGATTTATCAGAGATTAAGAAGCGATCTAGCTTAGAGGCTATATGATGGCTACCAGATCTTTTGTTATTCCAAGTGTACATCCCATTAGGGAAAGGTAAATCAATCAGCTAACTTCGGCTGATGAAATCCTTGAAGTGAGAGCTATCCGGATCCAATCTTGAGTGGCCCCCTATTTTTTCTTCCAGCTTTGTTATCGTATTAAAATATCCCCCCAAAATCCATAATGGATGCATTCTGTTGGAGTTTAGGATCTCCATTGTATTCAAGAGTACAGTCTTGCTTAACAAATATTGAGGGAAATAGACATTTGAGAGGTGCCCATGGATATTATTACCTATAAGATGGAAAGTGGCTTGTATGAGATTATGAGCTGCATGAAAATCCCCAAGCTCTATGGCTTGTGTGTCCCAAATTATGGCTAGACCTCCTGACAAGCCAGAGACATCTACTACTACTGAATGGCATCCAGGCCAGGCTTTGGTAAGGATCTTACCAAGAGCCTCACTATTACATTTGGTTTCTTGAAGAAAGATAATTTGTGGTCTTTCTTGCTGTATCATACTTTTGATCATTCTGTATTTCCTGGGGCTGTTTATCCCTCTTACGTTCCATGAGACTAGCTTCATGAGGGAACGTTTGGAAGCGGTTTGAAAAACCTCGTGACCTTGGGATATCATCATGACTCCACCAACATTTCCCCTAATATGATGGTGTGTTGCCAATCCGGTTTCTGACCTCTTTTCTTGGATTCTTTTATGATCTTTAAACCATCCCAATTACTTCCTGGTTGAATACCCAGTTTCTTGTGTTGCTGAGCTTTAGTGAGTACGACTTCTAGGGTATAAATCTGGTTGGGTTTGATTTTGTCAAATTCTTGGTGCCTGCATGCATCTTCTAAACCCAGAAGATCAAGTTCTCCCAGCTTGAAGCCCTTAGAATCTTCGTCCATATGGCTGGGCTGACTACTTTCAAGGTTTTCCGGATTGGTATGGTTAGGTTTGAGAAAGAATTTGTCAATATCCATACTATTTGGCTTCCCATTGTCAGGATATGAATCTGGGGTTTGCTTGGATCTCATATTCTTCGTATTTTCCATGTCTGTTAGGCTTGGCTTGGTTCCGGAGGGATTCGGGGAGGTAGTGGGAGAGGAAGGATTGGGGGGGCAATGGGGTTGGAAGGAGGGGGTTCCCTTGAGGGATCAGATTGAGGCAGGAGTTCAAAAATGTTACTGGTAGTAGGGGTATTAGTTCGCATATTGGGATTTTTGCTACCAGAAGGGGGTTTTTTATTGTGCCGCCTTCGGTTTGAAACTTTAGTGAACCCATCCGCTTCAGATTTGTCTACGGCTTCGTTGGTCTTGGTAGCACTGTTGAGTGGGCAATCTCTGAATAGATTCCCATGGGAATGACATCTATGGCATATAAAGGGAACATGTTCATAATCTAAGGGTTGAATCCATTCAAAGTCATCATGAAACAAACTTACTGCATCCGGAAGAGCTCTGTCCAGCTGCATCCATTGTATGCACATTGTTAGCAAAGGAGTTGGATATTACAAAGGGACAAAAGATAAATTTGAAGAATCATAGAGAGAGAAAGAAAGGACTGATGCTATAACACTTTTACAGACTCATCCAAGTCATATTGAAATTTTATGCTCAGATGAGTCCAATCCATCCAATGTCTGTGGTTTAGAGAAGGACAAAGTGGAAAATCAGATACAAGAAAAGGAGAAAATTTTCCAATAAAGTTGATATTTATAAATTTGGTCTCATTATATTGGAAAAAATTGTTGAAAGGCCACTTTCTATGCAGAACCAAAAAACATGCATAATACATGAATTGTTGAACTTCATTACCAAATGAGGAAAGTAGAAGGCACAATGTTGATCCTATTATTTTAAGTACTAGTGTTGATGAATCCCTGAAAAAAATGATATAGATTACGTGTAAATGTTTTAAAAATATCCATCATCTTATCCTTCAATGGGATATGTTCTATGGAATTTGTAGCATACCTAAGTACAAGATACATTAGGTAGTGAATTCCCATTAACCTTGCCCCATGGAGACAACATAATGATTCTCATAGTTATCAAAGAAAATATTTTGAATCTCAGGGATTACATGCTACATTAATTATAATAGAGGCCTTACAACCATTTCAAGAACAAATAACTTTGTATAAGGATAAAAAAGCTATAGAAATGGATTTTTTTCCCCTTGGTTAAACATTGGAAATATGTCAAACCAAGATCAAACATTGGTGAGAGCAGGGGTATACATTCATGCTTGTTAACGCATAGAGAATAGAAGCCTGAACTTAGTATGATTGCAATGTAGAGACTTTGCATTCTAATTCCACATAAAATATCCATGTTCCAAGATAGATGGGCCCTATAATTACTATTTACAAATTAGAAATTCATCATTTCAAGGATTGGGTGTATTTGTAGGGTTAGTTGGTGTGGTGAAGCGAAACAAGAAACAAATAGGATATGCAATAGAAATTAGATGTGTATTAATTTCCGTAACTACTTGCAAAGAAGAAGGAATCGATAAATTATGCCACATATGAAAAATTGGATGCAACAATCATAAGTTGAGTGAGCCAATGCTACATTGAACATGCATGGTGTATTTGTAGAGTATGATTTCAATTGAAGCCCCAAATATTCTAGAATCTAGTTGCATCACAATTCATATATTGGATTTATGTATTCATGATCATTTTCTCCACGAGTGGTTTGTTGATGGCATTTGGAATACAAACCAACTTTTGGAATACTATTCATTTGGAAGATTTGTCATTCCCTTGATAGGAATTTGGTTATGAAAATGCCTATTCCAACTTTGAGAAGAATGTGAAATGAATGAGTGGAAAATCGAATCAATTCAAATCCTTACATTAAAATACAAATATTTAGAGAGTTATGTCTATAAAAATGATGTGTTTTTGAATGACAGAATTGCCAGTTGATTGATTTCATGAGAGACTTGATTCATGAATTTTTTGGAAAATATAGAAATATTTTAGGGAGATAAGTAGAAAAGAATATTACTTGAGATAGAGGAGCATAGAAGATAAGCAATTGTGAAGGAGTAGAGATAAGAAGGAGCATGTAATGAGTGGGTTCTCCTAGAAAATTGTAGTTTGTAGAAGAAAAGCGAGGTAGAATCCTCCCATAGGTAGAAGCCTATAGAATACTGATGTAAAGGAGGGAGTGGGTGCTTTCCTTTACATTACAACAAAATTTATGGCTTTTCTCTTTATGGGTTTCCACTTATATCTGGTATCCACATGTGTTGCATGAGTTTTTTGTATGTTTTCCTTTGAATTCATGGATAATTGTTGAATACCTATATAAATCTGATAATTGTTATCAAAATAGTTAAAAGGATGTTAAAATAATTTGAAATTGGTCATTGCTAAAAGACACAATTATTGATTCACCCCCGCTTAGTAATTTCCTAGTTTCCAACATAAATGATTTCAATTTATCTACTTCTTTAAGGTTCTTTTCTGCTACCAAGAATATGTCCAAACATTTTAAAATCCCATCCCAACAACTTATATAATTTCTTTATGTTGGAACCAATTTTATTTGTTCCACATTACAAAGCCCTCAGTCCTAAAAATATTGAGAAAAATAATCATCTAATGAATCATATCTATCTCATTCCTCCATACTTCTTCTTTCTTTATTGTTAAATTTAGATCTCCTTCAATATGATATTATCACTTTTAAATATTCCCAAGGCTATAAAATTATACCATAAATGATCTCTATCTCCATCATAACCATAAGTGTTTATAAAGGAAAATAAATTTTGTAATTTCTTTGAACTTAACTCAACTTTGATACCTACATTTAGAAGCAAGGAATTTATGAGTTCCATTGAATTTTTCATATTATTACAAAGCCTCCCAGCCTTCCATCTGAATATAAAGAGAAAGACTAATATTTTAAAAAACATGAAAAAATACCCTCAACCATTTTCTCATTACACACAATTTCTTTAATCATTATTAAATCTAGTTTGTTGTTTGCAAGCAAGCTTGTTAGGGGTAAGGTCTTTCAGTACCCCCTACACTTTGAAATTTGAAAAAATGATGCTAAGTCTCTTAAGAACCCTATGTTAAGGCCCCAATAATCATTCATTATTAGCTTATTAGTTATGGTTAGGTTGGATTAATAGCGGGTTACATCATGATAAATTTACCTTCTATTTATAATAAAGGATATTCATTTGTATAACCATCTTTTCTTATGCATTGAATTTATTATAAAAGGAACCCCCCTCTTTGAAAGTGGATTGTTATTCATTGAATTTTATCATCCATAAGACATGGAGTTTCTTATTTTTCCTATCCTTATACTATTTGTGGAGTTTAGTTCACAACATTTGGTGTTGAGAGTTAGCCCCAAGGGTTAGCTCAATTGGTTGAGTTCCCGTTGCTAAGTACCTTGCCTATTAGGAGGTCTAGGGTTAGTTATCCTAAATGCCCTTAGGGTTAGGGCTTGCTAGTTTGGTTGGTGGGATGTGATCCCTTCAGGTTGATCTTCTCGTATTTTCCCTCATTAGAAAAAAAAAAAAAAAACATTTTGTGTTGAGAGCTTAAGATCCTAGGGGTTTTCTCCTTCAATCAAGACAACTTGTAACCTTTCCTCTAATTTTTTTTTGGGAATATTCAAATAGAAAATATTAGGAAGTATGAGGAGAAATATCAAAGTACATGTGTGTTGTGAGATCTACAAAAATTCCCTATTTTACTATAATAAATATAGGGACCCTTTATACAAATTTTCCATATTTTTTATTTTTTATTTTATTATAAATAAACTAGGTTTGATTTAATTTGAATCTCTTTAAAAATTAAGAAAACATAAAAAAATTTCTTCCAAAAAATAAAAAATTCCTAAAATTTTTTGGACATCCAGATGAAATTTCTAAGTATTTAGGCATCTAGGTCCAGATATATTGATGGTTAAACATTTTAGAATTTAGTGTTCACCTCAAACTCCCAGCCTCCCTGATGTCCCTAGAATGTGTGTTTCAAATACATTTATTTTTGTTATTTTTTTAGTTTTTCACCTTTTCAATTTATATTGAAATCTGAGAAATTATTAAGTTTCCATATGGATTTTACCCCGAACTCCTCGACATCTTGATGTACCCGAATATCGCATTCAAATAAACCATTATTTTAATGCTTTAAAATACTTTTTGATATTCATGATTTATATCCAGTTTCTGGGTTTTTTTCTAAAATGCCACTTGGTTTCATCCTAGTGATTATTAGAATTTCTTTAATAAAAAATTATTTTATTCATAAGTTTCGCCTTAAGTTTCATAAGTGGGGATGCAAGTCAATACTAGCAAGACCATAATTATTTTCTCTAATAAAAGGAAGCAAATCCATCATAGGTTCTTCTTCTAAGGCAACATTCTTGAAGAAGTAAATGAATACAAGTACCTTGGGATCGATTTCAACAACAAGCTTAATTGGGAGGATTGAAGAAAGAAAATAATTTTAGGAGGGTGGAAAGCATTGTATGCACTTCAAAACAGATGTAGAGAGGCATAGTTATGGGATTGGAACATGATAAAAGTACTTTTTGGACTCCTAGTTTGTCTAGTGTTATTATATGGGTGTGAATTGTGGGCTAGCAACATCCCTGTTTCAAAATGGAAACAAATTGAAAAAATTTAAAAACGCTTGATCATGAGCAAGTTCAAAATAAAAAGTTCGGTTCCTTATGAGACAATGTCAAGTGAAACATGGGTAGCTCCCATCGAAGAAATTGCCATGGTGCATCTTATAAGGTATCTAAAAATAATTGAGCAAATAGGAGGAGATAGATGGCCAAAAGTTATCTTCAATGAAGGTATGAATGAAAGAAAGAAATCATGGATGAGACAAAATGACAAATGGATGCAAAAATGGAATATTTACCTTAATGCATGTCCCACAAATAGCAAGGAGTTTAGGAATTTTGTGCCAGAGAATTTCCATAAGAGTATATGGGGAAAAGGGTTGGGTAGAAAGAAGAAGTATTATGTTTAGGAATTCAACCCCAGTTGTGAACTTCAACAAAAAGAGTACATTGGAGCTAGCATTCTGTGGAGAGAAAAGATTCTTATTGCTCAATTAAGAACTAACTCACATCAACTTTGGTGTGAAATAGGACGGTGGAGAACTAAAGAAGCTTGGGAAGAAATGGTATGTAATTTTTTCACTTCTGGGGCACTGGAATCAGAAAAGCATTTCATTTTGGAATGTGATGCTTTCAATGACATCAGGGATAGTTGCCGCAGTATGTTAGCATCAATTCCATGGCATTGTCTTTTCAGTGAGGGAACTGTTAGAAGGTTGGGTCAGCTCATCATCAATTTGAGTAAGAAAATAATTGGATTACAGAAGACAAACAAGCAAGGAAGCTGGTAGTCCCATAGAATATTTTTAGTCTCGTGGATGTTAAAATTTCATTCATTCATTATATGGAATCAGGGTGTTTTTAAAAATCATGATATTTCTTACAACTCGGATCCTCAGATGCATCGAGATCTCTCGATTTTATTTAGTTCAAGTCGATTCCCGTTATTATTTTTGTTTTTATAAACTTATTTTATTTATTTTCTCTGAATATAAGGTATTCAGTATCCACCTAGAAATTGTTTGCACATATGTTTTTATGCCCGGACACCCATATTTAGGGATTTTTCAAAATAAAGCTTAAAGGAAATAAACCCCTTTTTTTAAAATAAATCATTCAACATTTGGCTAAAGAGAAGATAATGAATGAATGAATGAAATTTTAAAGTCCACGAGACTAAAAATAGTCTATGGGACTATGAGTTCCCTGCTTTTCACCTTTTGCATTTCAGTCCTCTTTTTGTTCAAATTGATGATGAGTTGGCCCAACCTTCCAACTATCTCATTGCTAAAAAGACAATGCCAAGAAACTGATGCTAACATATTCCCATAACTTTCTATGATTTCTTTGAATGCATCACATTCCAAAATGAAATGTTTTTCTGATTCCACTACTCCAGACGTGCAAAATGTACACACTCGTTCTTCCGAAGCTTCCTTAGGCCTTTTCACCATCCTGTTTCACACCAAAGATGATGCGATTTGGTTCTTAATTAAGCAATAAGAACCTTTGCTCTCCATGGAATGGTAGCTCCAATGTACTCTTTTTGTTGGATATCATACATAGGGTTGAATTCTTCGATGTAGTGCTTCTTCTTTCTACTCAACTCTTTTCCCCATACATGTTTACGAAACTTATCCATAACAAAATTATTTAGCTATTTTTTATTTGTGGGAAAAGCATTGAGTTAGATATTCCATTTTTGTATCCATGTGTAGTTTTGTCTCATCCATGTTTTCTTTCTTTCATTCATGCCTTCCTTGAAGATAACATTAGGCCATCTACCTACTCCCATTTGCTCAATTCTTTTTAGATATCCTATGAGCTGCACCATAGCAATTGCTTCGATGGGAATCACTCTTGTTTCACTCAACATTATCTCATAAGGTACCGAACTTTTTATTTTGAACTTGCTCATGATCAAATGTTTTTGAATTTTCTCAATTTGCTTCCATTTTGAGACAGGAGTGTTGCTAGCCCACAATTCACACCCATATAGCATCACTGGAAAAACTAGGAGTCAAAAAAGAACTTTAATCATTTTCCAATCCCATAACTCTACTTCTCTGCATCTATTTTGAAGAGCATACAATGCTTTCCACCCTCCTAAGATTCTCTTATTTCTACAGTCCTCCCAATTAATTTTGTTGTTGAAATCGGTCCCGAGGTATTTGTACTCATTTACTTCTTCAAGAGTGACGCCTTCAAATAAGAACGTATGTTGACTTTGCTTCTTTTTATTACAGAAAATCATTATCTTGGTCTTGCTAATATTGACTTGCATCCCCACTGGTCTACAAAAATGCTCAAGGGCATATAGGTGCATCTGCAATCCATGGGCCGATTTAGAAATCAAAACAAGATCATCAACATATAAAAGAAGCTTTATCACAAACTCCCCCAACTGAACACCATCCCCACCTTGCAAATTTCGCCACTCTAGAATCTTAGATATCTAGATCACTCAACTTTATTCATTGAAATGACAATTAGTATAGCATTTAATTCAGAAGTGAAGGATAATAATGTTTTCCCTTGGGCACTAAATTTCTCTATACTTAGTGAATTTAGATGATTTTCTACATACTTTTCACATAATACATTCAAACCTCCATACATTGAAATGTTTTTGGCTTTTATGGCATTTCCTATATCTTGTTGTATTGAAATTGATCAATTTCTCATAGAATTACTAATTGATTACAAGATATCATCTCTATTTAGTATGTTGTATGTTTTTGCTTTTATATTTGTCTTTTTAACAATTTACATATTTCCTTAATAATTTTTTTTATTTTTTTACATAAGAAGAATGGGAGAAAAGGGGAAATCAAAGGATACCATGGATGTTGTGGATAATATCAACATAAAACTAAAATAAATGGAGGTAGATTTATCAGGTGAGAAAAAAACGTAGCATTTTATTATGATATGACATTCAGAACTCAAGATGTGGCTATAATGTCTTGGGAAGAAATGTATGATTTCATTGAGAACAATGAATGGGAAAACCCATAATAAGGTTCATAGGAGGACTCTTCTTTTGATTCTGAAATTTTTGAGGCCATAAATAAGACTAAGCTACATAAAATGAATACCATGCCAACAACGTTTCCTTATTATGATATGGTGAGTTGGATAATTTCCCATGCTCATGTTTATAATTGTTCAATAGTGAACCATTCAAACAATATCATAGCTTCTTGGAAATAAGAAGTGCTACAATCTATATATATGCTCAGTTCCCCTGAATTGTTTCTCTATAGGGAATATTTGGCTAATTTTGACAAGGATGTGTCAGAATAAATTTTTTATTTTTATTTGGTTGGTTGTGTTAATAATGGGTAGATGATTTAGAACATTGTAAGGAAAAATCAACTAAAATATACCCGTTTGCACATTTCAAAAATCAATACACATTTGTCATTAAAATTCTTTCAAGGCTTTATGGGAACCCATTGCAGAAAATTTAAAACTTGAATGGTTTCCTTTGATCCATGGTATAATGAAGGTTTCTAATAGGTTTAACTAGGCATATAGACTGTCACAACATTTATGTAATGCTATTAAAATTTCATAGTCATCTCCTCCCGGGTTTGGCCTAGGATTCTTCATGTCTGCATATTTAATGGATATAGTGATAGCCTCAATGCCTTTTCCATTTATGGAATGGATTTACTCACTTGATGAGAATCCAATTCAGCAATACCTTTTTCTTTCTTTGGGAAAGTCGTTATAAAAACCATTTCTAAATATCTGCAACAATGTCATGCTTTACTTCTATGAGTTTCGTTTTGGAAAATATCCACGTAGGGTTAGAAAATAAATTTAGTTTGAATTACATTGTATTGGATTTTTGTTTGTATAAGAATAATTCTCTTATTTTTGGATATGATGTTTTCCCCCATGTTATCCCAATATTTATTCCATATAGGTTTGTTGACTTCTTCGATCAAGTTAATTCTAGAGTACATCTTATGAGCTTTGAAGATAGACAAAAATTACAAGATGACAGGCAAGACACCTATCTCTATTATCTTCAATAGAGGAGAAACATTTCTAGTGTATCTCTTGTAAAATTACAAATGGAAGAAGGGATAAGTTTCTCTTCCATATGTGGCGTAAATTGATTTTCACCATAGCAAGAAATCTATTCAGGAGAAATATGTTCAAGAAATTGGTCGTTCATAATTTTTTTAAAGTAGAAAATCACACATAACAACACCAATTTGAGAAGAAGTAGCAAGAAATAAATAATGAATTGGAGGAATCAAAGGCTTCATAACAAATAAAGAAACATGATGAACCTTCCTTTAAAAAGGAATAATTTGAAATACCCAACATTATTTTGAAAGAGAAGGTAATAATAGATTTAAAAGGATCATATGAACATATGCAAAAGTATACCGATCAAAATACTATTGATGTAATTTAGGTATAATAGGGAAAATAAGATGAATTAATTCGATTAGGAGAGCCATTCCAAGAAACTGTACAAATCCCTTTCTCTTAGATTCAAGCAACTCAAGTAGTTCTAGAAGTAGTTATGACTCCTATAGCATAAAAAATTATAGAGGTTGTTAGAAAAGAACTAGTTCAAGAAGTTTTACAAAGTCTTGTTTCATCTGTCCAATTAAACAAGGTGATTTCCCCAGGAGTCCCCATGATTCCTCTACAAACTAATGTCCCATTTTTATTTTTTCTTCAAACATGTTATTGAAGTGGAGCCAATATAAGAGGCAATAACATAGTGATCATTTTTATAGTTCTCAATCAAAATCTATTGTTAGAAGATTTAAAAAGAGAAAGCATGATTCATCTATAGTTGAAACATCATTAACAATGAGTTGGAAGGAAACATGAGATCCAAAAGAAAGGGCCTTAGAGACAACATCAACCCTACAAGATTTTGGTTCAACAAATCAAGGTACCATACAATAATTATATAAGGAACTAGACAAAGCCAAAACAAAATCAAAGAATTACAAAATGAATTGGAAAATAATAAACTTTTTAGTGCAAGAGAGTGGCAGTCTCATGCCACTTTATTAAGAGAAGGATTTTCATTAGCTATGAATCAATTATAGGAAAAATGTAAGAATGAGAAAGAAGCAAAATAAAAATACAAGAAAATAATGGAATAAATGGAAAGTCAACATGCTAGACAAATTAAAAATTTACAGCAAGCCGAGGAAAAGGAAATTGAGATTATAAAGGAATAATATGAAATGAATATTCAATAGTTTCTACAACGTTTGAAACATGACTTAATTTTGTGGAAGAACAAATAAATCAAATTAAGAAAGCATATGTAGAGATCAAAGTTTTTAGAGTTCAAGCTATTGTTGTAAATGAACAACTTAAACAAGTTGAATTAAATGTTTTCAAACAATTGAGTAAGATATACAACTTTCACCATGAATCAATCTCTTTCACTGATTAGGTTGAGGTTCTAATAGAATATGACAACATGTTAAGTGATTAGTTTGATAAAATTATAATTTGGGAAAAGGAATAAAATTCTAAAGCCTTGGGGAAATTCTCAAAAAAAAAGAGAAAAAAATAATGTAGATTTCTTTAGATCAAAGGAAATCTAATTACAATATTGTTAAGAATTGGATCACAAAGGCTTCTAATTGGTGTGTCTCTATATGGAATGATGCACTAAACATCATCAAGGAATTTGATATGCCTCATCCACAGGGAATTATAGAAGAATTTCCTTTAGCAATATTTTTTATTTATTTATTTATTTTTTTATTTTTTTTTTCAGCCGGAAAAATACTTCTGGTTTACATAGTGTACCAGGGCACAGTTCAGAAATTTTACATAAAGTATCCTTTTTCACATAATCCGGTTCATACAAAAATCATATGCACCAAAGTACAATGTCAATATCATCCTTTGATTTCTATCTTATATCAACCTTCAAAAGGATTTTCTAAGAGGAAAAATAACTGATATCAACATTAATCAGAAGTTTCACAAGTCCATTTTTCTTAAAATGTCTTCCCAATCTAGACAAAAAATAAAAAGAGAAGATATCTTAGCTAGAAATTATTTTTCCTTCCGCTCCAAAACTAGATGCCTTATAGAGCTCATAAAACATCTCTCCAAATCTCCCATTCAGTCCTCTCTTTGACAACCTATCCGCTTCAGTGTTTTTCTCCCTGAAGACATGGCTGAAAGTGATTGTTGTGAAGGATCTATTTAAGCATTTAATCTTGTCCATCCAATGTAACAGAGAACACAGATTGAGGTTTGTTCCTTTGTTCAGATGGTCAATGATGACCTTCGAGTCACCGAAGACCCAAATCTCCTCCATGTATAATTGGGTGGAAAACCACAGTAGGCCCCACAGCGCAATATTTTCTGCACGCATATTAGTTCCTTTGCTTCCATTCCAGAATATTTTGTAGTGGCAGTCAGGTGATAGCATTAACCATGCTCCACAACCACAATTTTGGTATTGTGATGCCCTGTCAAAAAATCCAGTAGGATAAAGCTTTTCCACTGGTCTCATATTCATGGACAAGTCCCTTGGAGGTTTTTGGCTAATCTTCATATTCTCCATTAAGCTATAAAACCGTATGCATATTTCCCCAGGTGTACAAAACTTGTCTTCAAAAATTTTCCTATTTCTGGCATTCCAAATGAACCAGTGCATCAGTATTGGAATCACTCTTAGATTTTTTCCCCTTGTTAAACCACCACCTGAAGCAATCTGATGTAGAACTGTAGTTCCGAAAGGGTAATTTAAGGTGAGAACACAGAGAATGAAGTACCTCCTTAACAAATGAAAAACGGTAGAACATATGTGTATTATCTTCCTCATGTATTTTACACATTGAGCATCTACCCAGTCCCTGCCATCCTTTCGTCCGCAAATTTTCCCACGTCAGATTTTTGTTTTTCCATATCAGCCACATCAAAATAATCATTTTAATTTGTATCGATACCTTCCACATGTGTTTAAACCAACTATCAGGTTCCCTTTCTAGTATTTTATCTGTCAGAGCAATATAAACCGCCTTCGAATTGATCTTGTATTCCGGTGTCATCCCTCCCCAAGTCATTTGATCTCCTGTTGCATCCTTCCTCAATCCTAGAAATTTTAGGGAAATGATATATTGGTCCCATTCCTCCTTATTATTCTTTGCTATTCCCATCTCGCTATGGCTCTTCCATCTCAGAATCTCATGATCCCACTCCCTTATCATCTTCACCATGTAAAATAAACCTCTTCGATTTATTTGTACCATGATTTCACTATTCAATTCTAAACACTGTCCCAACCTATAAATCTGACTTCTACCTATCAGAATCTTATTTCCATTTCCAAATTTCCATTCTAAGTTTCCACATAATAAAGGCCAGCATCTACTGAACCCTCTCCAAATTTCAAACTGATATCTCACATCCTCCCAACCCGAGATGAGTATATCCTCCTGATTATTCGGGCCTATGTATTTTAATCTGATGATCTTTTCCCATATGCAATCCTTTGTTAAAACTCTCCATATAGATTTAAAGATCAGAGATTTCCCAAAAGTGTCTAGTTCTAGCAAACCCCAACCTCCCTTCTCCTTTGGCTTCGTGATACTCTCCAACCGAGCCAAATGAATGATTTTCTTTCTCTGCCCCCACTCCATATGAATCTCGCCATTATTATTTTTATCTCTTCAATGATTTGTTTTGGGATCAAAAAAATATGTGCCCAATAAACTGTGAACTGTTGCAATACAACTTGAGATAGTATAAGGTTGCCTCCTCTAGATAACCATCTTGAAGATGAAACGAGTATCTTTTTCTTATATTTCTCTGTTAACCACTTCCAGTCTTTCACCGTGTATCTTGTTGGTTTAAGTCTGAATCCTAAATAAGTCATTCCATTGTTGAGGCGAGTTGTTTTGTAGTTAAAGAGATGCCCTAGCTCATTGAGATTCTCATCCTCATCATTTGCATAATAAATACACGACTTACCACTACTGAACAACATACCAGACACTTCAGAGAAACCATTTAGAATATTTTTCAACTCTTCCCAGTTTCTTCTCTCCTTGTCCCCAAAGATCAGTACATCATCTACAAATATATTGTGTGTCACTATCTTCTCCCTACAAACATTCACACCTCGAAACTTACCAGAGATATTAACAGTATTGATTTTCAAGCTTAATGCATCCATTATCAAGATAAAAAGAAGGGGTGACAAAGCAAAACCCTGCCTAAGTCCCTGACCCAGATTGAAAAACTTAGACGTTGTACCATTGATTAATACTGCCATAGAGGTCTTTGTAATGCACGCCATGATCCACGCCACTATATCCCTGTCCAAACCAATTTTAAAGATAACCATTCTTAAGAAAGACCAATCGACCCTATCATAAGCCTTATTTAGGTCTATTTTCATAACCACCCCGTTTAATTTATTAGTATGCATAGAGTGAATTACTTCTTGAGTGATGGCCACGGCTTCATGGATACTTCTGTCCTTCAGGAATCCCGCCTGTTCCATCGAGATGTGCTTTGATAGAAAACCCTTAATTCTTTCCACAATAATTTTTGAGTTGATCTTATAGAGGGTGTTGCAGAGGGACATAGGACGAAAATCATCAAAAGTAATATTCCCCTTCTTTTTAGGTATCAAAACAAGGAAAGTTGAATTTATGGCTCCCAACATATTCCTAGATAGTTTAACTTCTTCCACCATCTCAGTTAATTCAGATGAGAATTCATTAAAGAAATGCAGAAAAAAGTCCAGTGTCCAACCATTCGGACCCGGACTCTTATCTACAACAAAAGAGTTTAATATGGCTTTAATTTCATTAGTACTTACCCTTTTCTTTAACTGATTCAGATCTTCTTGATCAAACATAACCAGAAATGCCGAGATATACTCCATTTGTAATTTTATGTCTCTGGGATCCTGCTTCTCATATAGCTTACCATAGAACTCAACTGCTACCTTCTTGATCTCTTCTGTCATATACACAGTTTCCCCGTTTACATCAATCTCCCAAATAGCATTTGCACACCTTCTCCCATTTGCCACTTTGTGAAATAATGTTATATTCTTGTCACCACATTGGAGCCATGTTGCTCGAATCTTGAGTCTCCATTCCTGTTCATCCGCCAGTAAATGTTTCCTATGTTCTTCTTCCAAAAGCTTCAATTTTTCCCAATAGTCCACTGATTGTCTTCCCTCCCCAATATCCTTTAATATTTTTGACCTTTCATTTCTAATTTCAATAATTCTGTCCTTCATTTTTTTCTTGTGTCTCCACTCCCACGACTTTACCAGTTTCTTTAAGTTCCTCATAGTAGTCGATAGATAAGACATTGCAGACATCCCCTCCGTCCTTTTATGAGAAATTAGATAATCCTTAATCATCACATTAAATGAATCCTTTAGAAATCTACATGTAGTGAATTGAGGAAAAAAAATATGCAACAATAAAAGAGTTAAAAAAAATGATTGATTGGAGCACCTTCTATTCAAAATTTATTTCAATTTCCCTATGAGCGTATGAAATTGATTTCCAGGATCTCTTCTAAGTACAACTGATTTTCAATAAAAGGCATATTGAAAAGTGTATTGGTAAATTTCAAATCATTCTAAAAAGTATCGAGCTGGTTTTTTTACCTTAATTATCCGAAAGATACCATCAATGGTCCCAATTCATCAAATATAAGGAGGAAAAAGCTACTCCCCCTCAAATAACATTGAACCATTCACACAACAAATGGAGAAAGACTAGTGACCAACCAAGAAAAGTGACTATTTATGTCAAATCAACGATATATTGTTTGTTTCTCATTACGTATTAGAAAATCTACGTATGAGTTATATGGATTCAATATCTTTATAAAACAAATGATATCTCATTTTTTAATTTCACTATTTATACAACCTAGAAGGGATTGGAAATATTTTGTACTTCAATGAAAATGATATTTTTAATCAAAGTTGCAGTCAAATTTTGAATTCTTTGGGAGTTGAATGGTTTAGGATCTCCATGTTTGGAATAATGTATGCCTTTATAATAGGTTTATATAGATAATTGGTATTTTATATCATAGTTTTCAATTATTTATCATTTCCTAAAATTGAATATTAAAATATGTTTTTTTCTGTTCTTTTGAAATGAAAAAGGTAAAAATTTATTGATATATTTAGACAATAAAGATATTCTCTAAAGATTTAAGTATATTAATTTTTCCTTTCTGATATTAAAACAATATCCTAAATCTCATTAGTTTCAATTTCATTGTAAAAGTATTTCAGTTTATTACATGCAAATAAAGCTTAGAAATAAAAAATATACAATCAATGAAAAATTCTTTAACATGAGCTCAAATCTATCAAGTTGTTGATTGAGCCCATGTATCAGTGTAAAAAATTACTACCCAAACACTTTTATAACTTCTTAAGTACTACATTTGGGTGATTTTCTCTTCCCCCATTATTTAAATTACAAAAGCCCATCTTATACACAACAATTTGTATACATTTTTTAATAATTTCTTGTTGATAATATGTTATGTCATATATTTCAATTTTTACTTTAGTTTTTAACCATTTCTTTAGGATAGAGTAGCACAAGAAATTGGGCCTTTGTTCTGTAGAGTATCCCAATCCCAAATCAAAAGGGGTCTAATTGGGACCCTAAATGGGTGATAATTCCCATGTTGCAGGATGAATTCTTTCACTTGTCAACAATTTATCACTGGAATAATGGGATGAATATGCATGGATGATAAATATTCAAACATTAATATTCCACATGTATCAATTGATTCCAATATGCCTCCCCTATATTTTCACTAAGGTGAACCAAAAACTACACTTTCCATAATAATATGTCTTTGAATAATCTTCAACTGCAGCATATCCTATCGCACTGAATCATCTACCTCTGAAGCCGTTTCTATGCCCATTCACCCTCAATTACAACTTTATAGATATTTCACACGCTCTCAAAGAAAAGATATGGGTTTATGTCCAATTCTACTTAATTTATCTAAAAAAGAATGTCTAAAAGGGAAACATAGAGTTTTCTTCTTCATCTCAAGGAGATCCATAATCAAAATCATAATTTTCATCAGTTTCAAATCCTTTGTTTCCTTTTGAACAGATTGATTGATAATCTTAGGTAATTTCTACTCAACTAGTTCTACCAAGCAATACTCTTGTTCTATGTTTAAACACCTACCTCTTCTTCCACTTAAATCATTCAAATTGTAATTATATCATTACCAGCTCCTCAATCTCCTATCATCACCATGAAACAAAAAAGCTAGTTATTTTTAAGTGATGTTAATGTTTTAGGAGCTCAACATGATCTACTGAAACATCCTAAAATATTTATGCCTAAGTATAATCTTAAAGGTCCAATATCCCCAAAAGAACACATAAATCAATTAATGCTTTCTTTAAAACTTGGGGGATTTCAACATGAGGACATTGTTTGTAGGATTTCCCCTTATTCTTTTGAGGGAAAAACATCTACCTTGCATTTTTCTTTACTGAATGGTTCTATTACTAGCTGGGATGTTTTTCAAACCAAATTTCTTAAAATTTTTGGTGAATACAAATCCCCAGCAACTTTGGTAAATGAACTTTCATGTATGAAGATGAATCCAAATGAATCAATAATTCAATGGAAGGGTTTCATATCTATTGAATAAAATTCCTGCTAATTACATACCTATTAATAATGTGCTATTTTAAATGTATACTATTGGTCTAACTCCATCAATCACTATTATTGTAATCAAAGCAAAGAAAGCTACATTATCAAAAATATTGATGATTATTTGAATGTTGAAAGAAAAATTTTAAGCATAACCAATAAAGCAACATTTCAATAGAAAAAACTAATATCTATATTGAAAAATTCGACAACTTCTAAAACTTTTGGTGAAAAGAAAGAAAAAATGGGTGTAGATTTAGAAAGCATTGAGAAAATTATCAAAAATATGTCCAATGAAATAATCATCCTTAAAAAAAAAAAAAAATCCTTAGAAGGGCCATCAACTAAGAGGCCATGGAGACCTTTTAGGAGTAATCCTCCACCAATTGTAAATCAACCCCACACCAACGAGATTTTTCCCCCAACATTGGTTATGACTTGGAACAATAATAGATATGGGGAGCTCACATTGAAAAAATATATGTTTTTTTTCTCGTATTTGATGACTTTAAGGATCAAATAATCCACCTTAGATAATGGGTGTAATGACCCTTATTCTTCATCCCCATGTATATAGGCATCTTTGTGTATCGACAATGTGATAGCCACGACTAGCTGTAATTGAACCCAAAAACACTTAAAATTAAATGTAAATTTTGGTTGATCGCTGATTGGAGGAGGGGACACACATATCCAAAGCCTGAGGGGGAGGACGTATTGCATGCCGAGAGTAGTCTATAGCCTATTGAATTAAATTCCTTAACACTTTTACTGGCCTTAATGCAGGAGGACAATAATTTATTTTAGAGTTAAGTATTTTCTAAGTAATCTCCTTGAATTACAAATGATGTGGTCCAATTACAAGGCTTGGACATTACAAGTGTTTTTGATAAATATATTCTATCTTGTTCACTATGTTCATGTCTATTAGTTTATTGTTCAAGTCAATCCAATGATCCAATTGATTCATTCGACCATTCAATCAAATTTCCCACTAGTCAGTTGTTGTCTTCTAGTCAATTACACGACCAACCCAATGACCACTCAGTCAACTGTCCCATAAGGTGATTATTTGATTGACTATTTAGTGTCAGGGAAAATTTTAGGGGCTAATATTCACAAGTGGGCATATATTCCATCATTTTTACAAAAAAAATATTCGCTAGTTTCCATTTTTCTAAAAATGAATTCGCTCAATTTTATAGTATAAAATTATTTTACCTAATTTTTTTTCCAATATTATCTATTTTCTAATATAAAATAATTATAAATCTATACATTTTTACAAAAATTATCATCAAACATTTTAAAATTTGGATATTAGGGACTAGTAAGATTCACCAAGGTTGCTAAACTTTAATATAAACTTCCATCATTAAAATTTTCTGTGTTTAGTGTGAATCAACCCTTCAAGTGACTATCTCCAAAAGTTCTAGGGATGTGATGAACTCACATAAACTTAGTTTTAACACCCTCCCCATCAACACATTTATTTGAGGTTTAGAAAGTGAAATTATTAATTGTAGCTTCTTGAAGAATGAACAAACCATGGATATTGAAAATCATTGCTTCAACTAATGGATTTGTAAAAATATCTATAATTCGTTGATCAATGTTGCGATAGAAAAGAGTGAAAATTTTATCTTGAACCTGTTGGAAATATTAGGGGGGTGAATTAATATTTATTTCAATTGTTATGCTATGTCAATTAATAGTTTTATCACAAGTTAAACCATAACAAAAAATATAGAACAAAAAATAATTTTAATGATGAAGATAGTGAGGAATCCAATCCCGTTTCACAAAAAAATATGCTTCAACTTGTATAAAAAAATATTGGACTCCTTCAAGGCTCCAACCTTGAACAAATCCAAGCACCAACTTGGTCAAAATGAGGATTCCAGTCCTCTCAACAAATCTAAGCAACAACTTTGTCAAAATTAGGACTCCAATCCTGCTAGGATCCAACCTTTCCAAATAGGCTTCTCCAAAATAATTTTCAAGTACAATTCAAAACAGTTCTACAAAATCTTCTCAAACCTGATCCAAGAATGCTTCAAGTATACTTCAATAAGGCTTGCAAAGGTCGCTCCAACAAAGGCTTCATGTATGCTTCAATAATGCTTCTAAAGGCTTCTCCAACAAATTGTTCAAGTCTACTTCAAGAAGGCTTCTAAAGGATACTCCAACAAAGGATTCAATTTTGCTAGAAAGATGTCTCCAAGTTTGCACAGGAATGTATTCAAGATGGTTTCAAATCTGCTCCAAAAGATACAAAATATGCTACTAAAAAAATTAGGATATGTTTTCACTCTACAAGGTCGAATTTCTTCATAGGTATGGGTATGCTTTATTTCTATCACAAGGGTGATATTCTTCATAGGTTTGAGTCTGAGATCTAAATTTTTTCACTATCTGAATTCTAGGTCGCCACAGTTCAAATTCTAATTCTACCACAATCTGAATTTATGCCTTCCATAGGTCTGTAAGAGATGAGATCTTATGCCAAGAAAATAAGGCCAAAGTAATATTCGAAATATCGTTCGTATTCTACCCATAAGATGTCACAAAGGAGATAGAATTCCAACAGAAAATCCACCAAGAATCCTTGACCAATACCAGAGATAGAATCCACTTTTTTATTTTTACAACAACTCCTAGGTTCATGAGATATTAACCCTTATACTTATTATCCAATAATATGCATACTTTCTTTTGTACATGCCCAAGTTGGATGAGAAAATGAGGATAAATAGTGCCTTATTTATACTAGTTGAGCCTTCAATGAACTGTCATGTCTATATAACAGGGGACAATTTGAAGAGGTGGACAACAAATTGTTTTCTTCACTTAAAAGATTCATATATCCTCAATGGAGAGGAGCAAGGAGGCATGATATAGCTCATTAGAAAGGGCTTAGTGTGATATTTTAATCTATGACATTCTTATATTCATCAAGTCATCCTTTTACATCAACAACAAATTATTCTTCCAACATAACCAATTGTTAGAGATAGTGAGCATGAAGTTTGACATGCTTCCTCTTACTATGTGAAATTTAAATATCATTGAACTTAATTTCACTTTGATTATCATAGTAGATAGTAGTTGGGGTCTGAACAAGAAATCCAAGCTCACCAAAGAGATGACAAACCCAAACGACCTATATCCTTGCATTGATAGATCCACAATACTCTACTTGCGATGGAGATACTACACATTGTTTCTTGCACAAAAAATTAATGATGCACCATTGAAGTATAAGACATAACCATAAGTGCATTATTTTTCATCGTTGTTTCCTTCCCAGCTAGAGTTATAGAATTTGACCAACAAATCTGAGATTCGATAATATTTGATACCAAAGTGATATGCAACATTAAGATAGCGGATAATTCTCTTTGCATATTTCCAATGAATTTACCGAGGATATTGCATAAACTGAGAAACCACAATAATAAAAAAATTAATGTTAGGTCGACTTTGATTCAAATTTATAAGCTACCAACCAACTATTGATAAAGGGTAGTAATGAATTTTAGAGAGGAACACTCTTTTGTTAGATTAGCACCTGAGTGAGAAGGTGTAGCATTTGGCTTATATTCAATGATGTTGAATCCTTTCAATAGGTTCAATACATATTTATATTGGGAGATGAAGATACCATCAGAAAAATGTAAGACTTGAAGACCAATAAAGAAATGAACAAGACCTAGGTTAGTCATTTCAATGGCATTAAGAAGTTGTTTCTTCAATCGAATAATTGCATCTATATTAGTACCAGTGAGAATTAAGTGTTTTACATAGCCAAAAATAATCAAGGTATCACCATTGAGAATTAAGACACAAATATTGTGGTTATATTCCCAATGTTTGAAATGAATATTGAGAAAGAATTGTCAATCTCAAAATACTAAGCCCTGGGATCTTGCTTCAAACTATATAGTGACTTTTGTAGTGGAAAAACAAGATTAGAATATTTCATGAAACCAAGGGGTTTCTTCGTGTTGATTTCTTCAAATAAGTCTCCATGAAGGAAGGCACTTTTAACATCCATCTGATGAATTTTCTATCCAAAACCAACAACTAGTGAAATAATAACTCAAACATAGTTCATATTTGCAATAAGAGCAAAGGTTTTAATGCAAGTGAAGCCTTTTGCGACCAAACGGGCCTTATGATGCTCAATGACACCTTTGGTCTTATATACCCAATAACACTTCACAATATTATTTTTTTGTGATAAATTAAATTCCATGTGTGATTCTTCAGAAGAGAATCAACTTTAGCATGTATAGATTGTTCCCATTTAGGTTGTCCTTGTGCATATCTAAAGGATTTAATATCATAGGTTTCATGAACACAAGCCATCAATGTAAGAACACAATCTTATTTATGACTCTGAATCATTCTACTAGTAGAAGCATCACTGACATATGATCCAACAACTTCAATATTTTTAGTAACCCACTGAGGTAAACATGGTGTCGAGGGACGTGCATGAGGTTCAACTGAAGGGAGTACCAATTCAATTGAATACATATGATCAATAATAGACTTAGGAATAATAGTGAACATAGTAGTTGAGAGATAACATAAAGGTACAATTGAACCTGAGTCATTAACAATGTCAAACAAATTAGTGTTCTTTGTTCGAGAAGAAGAGTTTAACAACTTAATCACAAAAGCATTCTCATGAAAGATGAAAATTCTCTTGATAATATTTTTTTGTTTGAAAGGATCAAACAATTGATATGCTCTTGACTCAATAGAATAACCCATCATGATGTAATCATGACTTTTTGCATCTAATATCTTTCAACATTTGTCAAGGATATGTTCCCAAGTGAAGCATCCAAAAAATTTGAGGTGACCAATGGAGGATTCTGATCATACCAATTTCGATTAGAGTCATAGAGCTGATAGCTATAGTAAGAAAAAAATTTAAAATATAGTTGGCACAATATATTTCTTCAACTCAAAACTTCTTTGGTAACCCCTTTGCATGTAGAATACAACGAGCCATTTCAATTAGGGTGTGGTTCTTTCATTCTTCCACATCATTTTGCTGGGGAGTATTAGGAATCAATTGCTTTCAAGAAAATATCAATTAGGTAATTTAATCTTCAAAGGGTTGATTCACATATTCTCCACCATTATTTGATCAATGACATTTAATTGAGTGCTCAAATTTTTTTTTCACCAAGGCCCAAAATTCCTTGAATCTTTCAAGTACATGGATATTTTTTCTTAAGAAATATATTCAAGTAAACCTTGAAAAATAATTAATAAACATTAAAATATATGTGGCACCAACAAATGAAGGAATATTAAAGCAATAAAGATCATTGTGAACAAGCTTCAATGAGTTTTTTGCACACCATGCTTTCCTAAAGTTAAAGGGTGCTTTATGATGCTTTCTACGCTTCCGTGAAAAACTCCATTAGGTCGAAATACCTTTGGTAGGCTAGTAGCATTTCGAATTTTCCATAGCCAGATGCTCCTATAGTCAAATGTCTAATTCATTCATGCCATAGTTGATTCCATTCAATTGTTTATGCGACAAGAGAAGTTGCTTCAGGAGTGGTTGGAGACAAAGTGCGGAACTTGTACAATCCACCATTAAAGTTGAGAACACCTTAAAAAAAACCAACTAATATATTTTGAAATATTTAACAACACTCTAATTTAATGAAAACTCAACAATCTTGCCAGTCTATGTCAATTGTGAAACTAACAAAAAAATTGCGCTAAAACTATACACATGATATACATGCAAAATTTTTCCATGTTGAAAAAGGACATCACCATAACGAACAATTTCAAGAGAAAATTCATTTTCCAGGTAAATATTTTTTGCAAAAACTTTAACTAGGGAAGAAAATAGAGAAGCATCCTTTGCCATATGGTGGGTACAACTAGATACTTGAATTTATACTCCAAGTCATATCCCTTATTGAAATATTTTTTCTCCACATATCCAACCTTCCCACAATAGGTACATGTATTCTTCTTACAATTCTTCTTGGTTGAGTAATTCGAATCACACTTCTGAGGTTTTTGGTAAAGGTACTCCCATAAATTTCACTTTTTTTTTAGAGTTGGATTTCCCTTACTTTTGAGTAGATGATCCTATTGCTTATTACCAAGATTCCTTTCACAAAGTAACCTTTTTTGGTATTTGGTAAAAAAACATAGAAGGTATCAAACATATAATCCTTATAATATTCCTTGCATGATCTCCAGTTGGTGAAGATGAGGAATAAAACATATCATGAGCTACTCGTAAATTCATCAGGACTAGTTCTATGAATTTTCCATATTTCTTTCCATATTTTTCAAATTTCAATTGTAATTTTTTGATGGAAGCCAGAAAATTCTCAATTACTTAAAAGGAATGGGGATCAAGAGAGATCAACTTGTTTTCTAATCGCATCACTTAAATTTCATCAAAATTTTAAAACAACAACATTAACTTCTTCCATATTTCATGAGGAAAACCAGTCCTACTTGTATGAAAATAAATTTCTTAAGAATAGGTTATGGCAACTTTGACGGCTTCATCCTTTTTTGCAACAATGATAAACTTCATTTTATCATCCTTTGGATATGGAATAATGGTATTTATATACTTGCAGATACCTTTAGTATTTAGAATGGTTTCCATATATGGTGCCCATACAACGAAATTTTTTCCATTCAGGAAAACATTATCAATATTGGATTCAATCTTCAGAAAATTTTGAAAGATCTAATATTTCTTAGAAAAATGTTCAACAAAGAAAATTGATCAGTTCAAAGTCAATAAAAAATAGATCCAAATTAACTCTATTTTCAAATAAAATGTCTATGTCTTAAACCATTATTTCTAATACCATGTTGAGGTATGCTATGATACGAGGAACCAAAAAAAAAGAACAAAAAAAAGAATCTAATTAGAGATTAAACAAAAAAGAGAATAACAATCTTAAATGATGGGTGGTGTCTAGAGACACCGTTATATCATTAAGGAAAAACACATTATGATAAAAACATCACAATTCATAATGAAAAAAATTATGTTTCTAATGTTATAATGCACAACATTTTCTTATATGTTATTCAACCCCGGGGCCCTTCATTTATAGGTACCAAATATAACTAATCTCCTCGAATCACAAAGATTTGGTACAATGATGAGGTTCGATCATTGCAACTATTGCTGGTAAATATTAACTATCTCATTATCTATATTCATGTTAGTTGGTTGACTATTCAAGTTGATGCAATGATCTAGTAGATTCCTTTGACCATTCAGTTGGGGGTCTCGCTAGTCGACCATAGTCTTCTAGTTGATTACTTAAAAAATCTAACAACCAATTTTTTGACTATACTGCAAGGTGGTCATTCAAATAACTATCTCTAGAAGCTCAAGGGGTGTGATGAAATTACATAAATTTAGGTTTCAACAAAATATTACTCACTTTTCACACTACATCATGAATTTATTGATTATGAAGAAATATGAACCACTCTTTTGTTATAAAATAAGATTAAATACCTTTTAGTCTATTGTCCAATATATTTATAACTATTTTATACATTGAATTACACTAATATTCATATATAATTTTCAAAAGCCACTTATAGGTCATTTTTATTTGGGATTGGGGTTATGAACGTTACATTAAAAATGCTCAATAATTTCTATGGAGCTCTTGATTCTTCTATTACTCTTAAATAACTGCTCCTCCAAAAATTACTATAAGCCTAAGTAAGATTCATCTATACATTTATCCATGTTTAGAATCTACCGACATGTATCATTTGGTTCCAATATGCCTCCCATATATGTTCACTAAGGTGAACCACAAACTACACTTCCCACAATAACGTGTCTCTGAATCATATCGGAGTGTAGAATATCCTATCACATCTGAAACGCCCACCTATGTAGCCATTTCTACACCCATTCACACTCAATTCTATTTAATTTATCTAAAAAAATATGTCCTAAAAAGGAAACAAAAATTTTGTTTTCTTCTTCATCTCAAGCAGATTTAGAATTAGAATCATAATTTTCATTAATTGCAAATCTATTTCCTTTTGAAGATATTGATTGGGAACGTTAGGTATTTTCTACTCAACCGATGCTACCAAGAAGTACTCTTGTTAAAACTACTTATGTTCAAACACCTACATATTCTTCCACTTAAATCATTCAACTTGTAATTTTATCATTTACCACCTCCTCAATCTCCTAGCATCACCATGACACAACAACCTTGGTTATCTACAGGTGTTGTTAATTATTTAGGAGCTTAGCATGATCTGCCTAAACATCTTGAAATATTTATGCATAAGTATAATCTTGAAGGTCCAATATACCTATAATAACACATAAATGAATTCATGCTTTCCTTAAAACTCATGAGAGTTCAACATGAGGATGTTGTTTGCAGGATTTTCCCTTATACTTTTGAGGGAAAAACATCTACTTGGTATTTTTCTTTACTATATGGTTCTATTTCTAGTTGGGATGTTTTTCAAACCAAATTTCTTAAAATTTTTGGTGAAGACAAATCCCCAACATCTTTGGCAATCAAAATTTTATGTATGAAGATGAATCCAAATGAATTAATCAAAGATTTAAATGGAAGGTTTTCATCTCTATTTAGTAAAATTCCTACTGATTTCATACCTATTGCAAGCACACTATTTGAAATTTGTACTATTGTTAAACCTCCATCAATTTCTATTATTGTAATCAAAGAAAATAAATTTACATTACGAAATTTTTTTGATGAGTATTTGAATGTTGAAAACCCACTTTTAAGCATAGCCTATAAGTCAATAGTTCGAGAGAAAAAACCAATATATATAGAGAGAAAAAACAAACAACTTATAAATTTTTTTATGTAAAGAAGGAAAAAGAGGGTGTATATTTAGAAAGCCTTGAGAATATTATAAAAATTATGTCTAATGAAATCATCGACTTTAAACAAAAACTCCTTAGAAGGGCCATGAAATAGGAGGCCCTAAAGACCTTTTAGGAGTAATCCTCCACCTATTATAAATCACAAGGGGATTGACTAGGGGGAGAAATACCATACCACGTGTGTTCATATTTGGGGATATATATTAAAGAAAAATGACATAATATATTGAGCATATACTAGGGGGTAAAGTGTTTTTATATGGCAAGAATAAAAAATGGAGCTCAAAGTAAATGAAAATATAGAAATGGGTATAAAAAATGTTAATGAAAAAATGGATACCTACAATATTTAGTGAAGTTAGGGGTTTTTTAAATTGGGAAGGTGTATTGGGTTTGTATTTGTGTAGGTTTAAACCCTGTATAGAAATCATCTGCGAACGAATCTTAAAAATATAAAATAAACAATAGATATATATAGAGATTTTCCCCTGGATCCCAAATCGAGACTTCCAACTTGATTTTTCATTATGTACCTTTTAGTGTTACAACACACACACACACACACACACACACACACACACACCGAAGCATTTAAAAACCCCACTCCATTAACCCTGGATTAGAACATAACCGTATTTCCCTTGACCGGATCCACAAAATACCAGGGGATGAAAACCATCATGCCCCAAATTTATGTGTAAACCCATGCAAAAAACCATGGGCGGGTCTACCCACCGAAAAATAGGGTCCAAAAAAATTTCCCGGGGTGCTGCCTCGGACCCCACACAGGGGGCTACACACCCCCTTGTGAACCCTCGGACAGGGGGGGTTGCTGCCCCCCCTATGACCCCCATGTTATGCCTGGTGCAACGTACAGGGGGAGCTATCGCCTCCCTTTTGACCCCCCCATGCATGCAACTAATCGTGGAAAGAATATAGCACGTACCCAACAATTTGTAGGGGGTTAAATACTGTGATTTTAGGAGGTATTTTACAATATGTAGTCTATTATCCTCCATAGTGTTCCAAGGATGAGAATGAAAACCAAGGGAGGTAACCTCAAACCACTTGGGATTTGGTAGCTAGCCCTACCAAATTAGAGAGGGCTCTTTCTGTGATCTTGCAGCCAAAATATGACTAAAGAAGAGTAAAGATATTAAGCTAGGTCTGAGCTCTAGGGTTTTGAAAATTTATGGTTTTTGCTGAATCAGGAGGAGAGGTTGAGGAAACTAGGTTAGATCCAAAATATTACAGTTGCAGGGATATAAAGGGGAATGGCAGGTATGTTCAATGTCACTTTAAGGTTTTCAATTGTAGTGTAGGGTGGAAAAGGAAATAATCAAACTGAGCATGACAGGCATGAGTTCATTTATCAGAAGATGAAAAACATAAACATGAAATTCATACCAAAAAAAAGCATAAGCATAAATAATTTTTCTTAACATATTGTAGGAATATCAATGAAAATAATAGAGATGGAAAGGAAATGAATCAATCATTCATAAAATTGAATTACAGTAGAAAAACTCTACCACAAAATGATACCACATGAATCCCTACATAATCGCTGCAACCGAAATTGTATTTTTGCAAACGTCAAATGTACACAAGACGCCAAGCCTTATAATCATTGATGTCCAACCTTGATTCTGAAATAAAAATAGATAAAAATAGATCAAATCCATCTTCCCCTATCTCAGGGGTCGAATCCCTCAATATAGGATCAATTTACACAAATTTTTCCAAAAAAACCTAAGACTAGGGAGGTTAAAACAAACATCTATTTTTACTCTTTGACTAACTACTTATCATAAAAAAGCTTCAAATTTACATAAAAATGACATTAAAAAACCTATTCAAACTCATATACCTCAAATCATTTCAAAACAAGAGGATTTACATCATGAAAAACCAACTTTGACTGAAGAAACTCGAAAAATTGACCATTAGGTAAAAGTGCAGCGCCGCCAAGGAAAAGCACAACGCTATATTGCAGGGAAATTTTGACTACCTTCCTGAGATCCAAATCTAGATCTGAAGGTACAATTGGAAATCTTAGGATGTCTAGTTGCCAATAGATGCCTTAAGCAATATAAATGGCCTTTCCAAGGCTACAAAAAATGCATTTTCCCAAGGTCACTCCAAAAGCACAACACATTCAGAGAAAAGCACAGTGCCATCTTTGAGAGGGTGTTTGGATGAATTCACATAGGATTTTTGGGCTTCACATAGTATGGCTGGAAATATTATGATGTTTGATACACAATGGAGTCATTAACCACTGCAAACCCTTGCTCCAAACCCTTGAAAAACTGACTTGAAGTCAAGCTATCCAAAAGTGCAGAAAACCTCCTGTAGCAATTATAATTTGGGAATTTCTCTCAAATAATAACACCCGTGCATAAAATAAATGATTTTTTTTTCCTTGGTATATGATGGAAACAAATCTCTTTAAATTTTGTCAAATTCGTCTTCCTTACTTCAAAAACTAATTTTGAAGAAGAATTGTCCCTATGTGCAATGTAAACCTTAGGAAACCCACATCTTGGAAAGGTGAAGCTATGATATTTTGGACTTTGGTGGGATCATAACTGATAATTTGACCTCACTTATGCATTATTTTCTTTGTAGCCTCTGAATCCATGGGAAACCCTAACTCACTAGGAAGGGAAATTAGGGTTTTAGTGTAGAAAAACAAGGGATTTTAGGTAGTTTTAGGAATGGAAGGGGATGAAGGGGTTTGAGAGTCTCTAAATTCTTGGGAAAATTTTTGGGGGTAGGGATAGATGTTAGGAAGTGTAGGGAGGTGAAATTTTAGGAAATGAGTGAGGGGAAGGGGTTCAAAAGGGAAAAACACAGTCCTAACCTAAGAAAGTGTAGTGTAGGCTAGGGTTTGTAGGGAAATGATGAAACTGAGGAAAATTAATGAGAGGAAGTGTAAATGATGGTATATGAAAGGTGGTGGAGGGTGATTGAGCATGAATTTGAGGGTTTTTCTTAGAAAAATGGACCAAAGAGACTTGTTTGACCAAAAATGCAGCAAACCCTAGAAGAGGGGATTTATGAGCCTTCAAGCATGAAATGAAATGAAAGAGAGGTGTATGGTGACCCAATTACTTGTAGTTGATGTGATGGAACCTGTTCTTGATGATGAAACCACTGAAAAGAATATATTTCCCTTCTTGAAGAAAAATGCAACAAACTAGGAAAAGCGCAACGCAACAAGGAAACTGAGCTTTCCAAGGCAGGAAATTGAGTTTCAGAGGGTGGAAAGATCCTTGGGTATTGAATGATGTCTCATGAAGTTGAAATGAGAAAATGACATGCTTGGTTGATCTTTTAAATGGCTCGAAATCAATTTTTCTCCTTGGTGGTGATGTGGCCCTAACTTGTCTTTTCACAAAATGGCTTGGTAAACTTATGTACTGCAGCTTAGAGACCTTATTACATATATTTAAATCTTAATAGAGATCCAAATGAACTTTAGATATTATTATTGAACACTTTTCCCTATCACTACTCCTTTCAATGGTGATTTCGATGATGTCAAGGCCTATTTTCATGATTTTGACAATTTGACCTAATGATGACACAACATGGCAAGATAACTTCAATGATGACTATACTGACCAAGACACTCTTGCAAAAAGTAATGACCTAACCATGATGATTTTTATTGACCATGGACATGAAAGGAGTAGTACTGACCTATGTAAACTAACAAATGATCAAATTTTTATTTGAAAACTCTTTGAAACTATAAAAAATTTCTCTAGGACCCTATCAATCATATGAAAGAGCATAATTTGATCACTGGTGACTAATACGACTGATAGACAATAAAATTGGCTCCAACTGGGGATGGAAGCTCCTTAGGAGGTGTCAAGAACACAGTAGACCAGGTAGCCTCATCCATTGGGAAATGGAGTCAAAAATGAAAAAAAAGACTCGAAACTAAAATGACTTGACACACTGAAATGACTTGACAAATTGAAATGAATTGAAAAACTGAAACTTCCTAGTAACTGAACTTATTTATGGAAGTAGACCATCGAGATTTGAGGGATCCAATCTTGATGATAACCACCCGCCTACTGAAGATATATATACAATCATGCGAAATGATCCCTCCAGTGTAACCAATCCGGAAAATGGCTACTTACTATGATAATGCTTACACTTTCCTTGAGTAGGCAGAAAAAAAAATATAGGCAACTCTAAGTGTCCACTGAAGATGTAATTATGATTAAATACAAGAAAATACATCACCCCTATTGACTGTAGAAAATTAGAGCAAGGATCCTAAAAAATCTTAAATGTTACCTTGTCTTGAAACCAACAAAAATACAAGCACTACTCTCATACAAGCACTACCTTCTCAATAGCATAAGTGTAAACATCCATGAGATCCATGACAAAATCCTCTTCTTCAATGGACTCTTATGAACTTGAAAGAATATTTTTCTTTGCAAGAGGATCTAAAACAACCTCTTCTTTTTCACTACTTTCCTGCAGCTCAGGATGGTAAATTTGAAGCCCAACTCAAAATGTGAATCTACATGCATATCTCTTTTAGAAAATGAATTCATGAGTAATCCTTCATGTGAATCTAAATTAAGAGTTTCTAGAGCATTTGATTCATCTAATATTTGGAAAATATTACCTTCAATAAATTCTTCCATAACTAGAACAACAAGGTGCAACTCTATGTCACATATCCCTTAATCCCATCAACTTGGGGTGCATTCTTATACTACTGAAAATAAGAATTTTCAAAAGGGTTTGTAATCTTCCTTTCCTCAATCATTGACCGAGAAGATGAACACACCAATGGATTGTCTATTTCCTCTTTTCCTTGCAAAAGTAGATGATCCTCACCATAATATTGTTCACTGCTTAAGTTTTCAATACATGCAATTGCAAAATTATGACTTGGACCAATTTCTTCCATAATGTTAGGATGTATATCTGTTTCATCTTCAAGCAAATAAGAATTTAATGTGTACTGTGAATGATCCTTTGTATCAAGGCAGCTAATGTTTGTATTTTATGTTGGGAAGAAAATTCATGAAGGGCTTATATGATCTCATCATTGAGACACTCTTCATCACCAAAAGCCTCTTCAAGATATTGGATGAAATATTAATGGGATTCAAAACAATATTTTAACAACAAGAACGGATGACACGCTTTTTCATAAAACTCAAATAATGTTGTGTGGAAATATTTAAGAGAGAACAAGCTATCTGGATTCAACCCTTCATACCATGATCTTGCTTTCCCTTCCAGGATATCCATAAAAAAATTCATCAAATATTCCTTAGGAAAACTAATCTCAAGCTTATGTATATGCCAATGAAATTTTATTAGATGCATAATAGCTTCATCCTCCTTTCCATCTATGAATTTAAGAAGATAAATTTTCCAATCTATGCAAGGTATTCGATTCGGAAAACCAAGAATGTGAGCATGATTCATAGAAGCATACCTTGTAGCAACTGAATCCATCTTGAAGATAATGAAGTCACCAAGAAGTTCTTCAAGCTACCGATTTTTTAATAGTGGAGTCTCCAGGTGAATGTTTCAGCCTTGATATGTAACTGACCGTTTTCCACCATCAGTAATCAAATATGATCTTTGTCATTCTCACCCAGTGAAAATATGATCTTTTGTCCCCGACAATGGAATCATAAATTTTATCCTCCACAGTGTTCCAAGGCTGAGAATGAAAACTGGCGGAGGTAGCCTCAAACCAATTGGGATTTGGTAGTTATCCCTACCAAATCAGAGAGGGATCTCACTGTCATCTTGCAGCCAAAAGATGACTAAAGAAGAGTAAAGATATTAGGTTAGGTCTGAGCTCTATGGTTTTACTGGATCGAGAGGAGAGGTCAAGGAAACTAGGCCAGATCTAAAATATTACAATTGTAGGGATACAAAGGGGCATTTCAGGTATGTTCAATGGCACTTTTAGGTTTTCAATTGTAGTGTAGGGTGGAAAATAAAAGGATCAAAATGAGCATGACAAGCATGAGTTCATTTATTAGAAGATGAACAACATAAACATGAAATTCATACCAAAATGAGGCATAAGCATAAATAATTATGTTTATCATCTTATAGGAATAGCATTGAAAAACATAGATATGGAAAGGAAATGAATCGATCATTCATAAAAGTGGATTACAATAGAAAAAATCTACCACAAAATCATACCACATGAATCCTTATATAATAGATGCAACTGAACTTGTATTTCTACAAAATGTCAATTATACACAAGACTCCAAGACTTATACTCATAGATGTCCAACCTTGATTCTAAAATAAAACTAGATACAAATATACCAAAACCATATTCCCCTCTCTTAGGCATTGAATCCCTCAAGATAGGATCAATTTACATAAATTTCTCCAACAAAACCTAAGATTAGGGAGGTTAAAACAAACATCTCCTTTTAGCCTTTGAATGACCTACCCATCATAAATGAGCTTCAAAATGATATTAAAAAAATATTAACATTCATCTACCTCATATCAAATCAAAACAAGAGGATTTCCATCATGAAGAACCAACTTTGACTGAACAAACTCAAAAAATTGACCAATAGGGAAAAGCACAGCGCCATATTGCAGGGCACTTTTTACCTCCTTCCTGAGCTCCAAATCCAGATATAAAGGTACCATTGGAAATATTACGTTTTCTATTTTTCAATAGACTCCTTAAGCAAGCAACATGGCCTCTCCAAGGCTGAGAAAACCTCATTTTCCCAAGGTCACTCCAAAAGCACAATACATTCAGAGAAAAGTGAAACACCATTTTGAGGGTGCTTTGAGGCCTTCCCAAAGGATTTTTTGGTTGAAAGTGGTATGGTTGGAAATATTATGATGTCGGATACATAATGGAGTCATTAAGCACTCCAAAAACCTGCTCCAAACCCCTGAACGACTAACTTAAAGTCAAGTTATCCAAAAGTGTATAAAACCTCTTGTAGCAATTTTAATTTGGGAATTTCTCTCAAATAATAACACCTGTGCATAAAATAAAGGAGGTTTCTATTCCTTAGTCTATTATGGACATGAAACTCTTTAAATTTTGTCAAATTCATCTTCCTTACTTCAGAAACTAATTTTGAATAAGAATTGTCCCTATGTGCAATATAAACCCTATGCAACACACATCTTGGAAAGGTGAAGCTATGATTTCTTGGACTTTGGTGGGCTCATACCTGATAATTTGACCTTCCTTATGCCTCCTTTTCTCTTTAGTATCTGAATCCATGGGAAACCGTATCTCAGTAGGAAGGGAAATTAGGGTTTTAGTGTAGGAAAACATGAGATTTTAGGCAGTTTTAGGAATGGAGGGGGATGAGGGGGTTTGAGGTTCTCTAAATTCTTGGGAAAATTTAGGGGGGTAGGGATAGATGTTAGGAAGTTTAGGGAGGTTTAATTTTAGGAAATGAGTGAGGGTAATTTGTTCAAAAGAGAAAAATACAGTCCTAACCTAGGAAAGTGTAATGTAGCCTAGGGTTTGTAGGGAAATGATGAAACTGAGGGAAATGAATGAGGGGAAGTGTCAATTATGGTATATGAAAGTTGGGGGAGGGTGATTGAGAATTAAATTTAGGGTTTTTCTTAGAAAAATGGACCAAAGAGACTTGTTTGACCAAAAAAGCAGCAAACCCTAGGAGAGGGGATTTATGAGCCTTCAAGCATGAAATGAAATGAAAGGGAGGTGTGTGGTGACCCAATTAATTGTAGTTGATGTGATGGAACCTATTATTGATGATGAAACCAATGAAAATAACATATTTCCCTTCTTGAAGAAAGATGCAACAAACTAGGAAAAGCGCAACACAGTAAGTGAAAAGCGCAACACAACAAGGAAACCGAGATTTTCAAGGCAAGAAATTGAGTTTTAGAGGGTGGCACACTCCTTGGTGACTGAATGATGTCTCATGAAGTTTAAATGAACAAATTAAATGCTTGGTTGGTCTTTTAAATGGTTGGAAATCGATTTTTCTCCTTGGTGGTGATGTGGACCCACCTTGTCTTTTCAAAAAATGACCTGGTAAAATTATGTACTGCAGCTTAGAGACCTTATTACATATATTTACATATTAATATATATCCAAATGAAGTTTAGAAATTATTACTGAACACTTCTCACTATCACTTCTCCTTTCAATGGTGATTTTGATGATGTCAAGACCTATTTTCATGATTTTGACAATCTGACCTAATGATGACACAACATGGCAAGATAACCTGAATGATGACTATATTGACCAAGACACTCTTGCAAAAAGTAATGACCTGACCATGATGATGTTTACTGACCATGGAGATGAAAGGAGTAGTACTGACCTAGGTAAACTAACCAATGATCAAATTTTTATTTGAAAACTCCTTGAAAATATAAAAATTTTCCCTAGGACCCTATCAATCATATGAAAGAGCATAATTTGATCATTGGTGACTGAAAAGACTTACAAACACTAACATAGTAAAATTAGGGGTTTTTTTTTAGTATTTCATGAACACACGTGATATGTTAGAGGTTCATTGATCGAAGCCCCCATTTTGTAAATCAACCCCACAATGAGGAGATTAATATTGAAAATTGCAAACATGGTGATTTTTGCAGAGCTCATAATGTTCGTCATTCATAAAATACATGTTTTTCTTTTGTAAATATGTTTAAATCATTTATAGGTAGTGAAGATTAAGAAAATAACACAAAAATAATATAAAGTAGATGTAGAATCTAGTAAATATGTTAATGTCCCGCGGGATGTGTCTCAAGGATTAATAAATGATGCAGAATAGGAAGAAGAAAGTGAAATTAACATTGCTGAAACAAGAAGTAAAGCTCAAACATATACCTATACTACTCCTACAACTAAAAATCCTCCAAATCTTTCAAAATAGACTAAAACCATAGATAAATCATATGCTTTATCAAGTAAAGTTTCTCAGACTAAAAACGTTGAGTAGGAGCTAGTAGAGGATATGAAAAAGAAAGGATCTAACATTTATTTCTATGAATTATCCAAGTTAAATCAGAAAAATAATAAACTACTCAGGGTTTTAGAGGTTTATATTTATGAAAATCAACCTACCTCTATAGGAGACACTCAAAATGTTGCTTCCAAGAAAATTTCTAATATAAAGTCAATTCTAATTGGAGACAATTTATCTTACATATTCCAACTTTTCTTTTAAATTTTGAAATATTTAATCATAATGTACATAATTGTATGGTATATTCTAGGTATTCCACCAATATGATGCCATAATCAATGGTGAAGAAGCTAAATTTAGTTCCCATAAAATCTACTAGATAAATTGTACAACTAGACATATCAAATGTCACAGTTTTGGGGCAAGTTAAAGATGTATTGATTGTGATTTCTTATAATATAAATATTTATCATATTAGTGATATTTTTGTTGATGACGTTACAGAATCACATGACTTGTTGCTAAGTAGATATTGGTAAGAAAATCTAAATGGGTATTTTTCAACAGATTGGTCACACTTATAGTTTCCTCTGAATGGTAAACCTAATAAAATAATAATTGAACGAGAAAAACACATGAAATATATTTTGATTGATTTATAAAATAAAAGTGAACCTATTATGTTTACTCACACATCACTCGACAATGATTCTTTTGAAACATATCTTGAAAAGTATGCATATGAAGAATATCCTTTAAAACAGTCATAAACTAAAAGTTTAGATTTTATTACAGTAACAATTTATGATTCAACACAAGTTTTTTTTGTTTTTTGTTTTTTTGTTATTGATGTAAATATTGATACTTGGATGTTATACTTTGATTATTCCAAAGTCATTTGAAGGCGTAATTGTCGGTTGTGTAGTACTAGACCCTCAAGGTAACAAATTTATATTATCTTGCACACTTGACATTTAGTTCTATAATAATGTTGCTGAATATGAAGCCTTGTTACAAGGTATTAACAAGGCCATAGACATGAAAGTTGAGAAACTCAAAGCAGTAGGTGATTCTGAAATCATTTTTAGACAAGTTAATAAAATCATTAATTGTATTTCAAACCACTTAAAGAATTACATGCAAGATGTTTGGAATTCAACTCGATTCTTTAACACTTTTGATCTAAATTATGTACCTCATTCACAAAATTTATATGCTAATCTCTTAGCTAATGTATCTTCTAGGCTTCTTCTTGTGGAATTTTTTTCTCTAGATAATTTTTTCATGGAAATACTTTTCAGGCCCTCAGTTCTGGATAACATCTCCAACTAGAGGGTGTTTGATGATGATGACCAAATAAAATATTTTCTCACCATGGAAGATACCTTTAAAGGTTTTATAATATATTAAAATCAACATAATTTACTGTTGAACTTGGATTCTCTAGATGAAACTAAACAAAAAAACCAAAACCTAAATCAATAGTTTGTCTAGAGAACCTTTATGACTTTCAACACAGAATCAAACGTATTACTAATTAAAAAATAAAAGAGTTCCCTTATGCAATATGAGGTGATTAATCTAGGGACTGATAAAACCCCCAAAATGTTAATTTATGAGTCAATTATGCTCCTTCTAAACATTCAAGATTTATAAATATTTTTAAAGAATACAAGGATACTTTTTCTTGGACGTGTTAGCCTCCACAACGTCTTAAGGCTGATGAATGTATGTCGATGGAGGTAACCTTAAACCAAGCTTTCAGTTTGGTAGCTAGCCCTACCAAACTAGAGGGGGATATCTCTATGAGATCACAACCAAAGAATTTGACTGGATGAGGAGTAGATTTTATTCTAGTTAGGTCAGCTCTAGGGTTTTGAAAGTTTGATGATGTTGGTGTTGGATCAAGGATGAAACCAGGTAGCTAGGTCAAATGATAAAAGGGTTACAACTGCAAATATATAAAGGAGCAAGGTAGCAATGCTTTAATGATGGATTAGGGTTTTGTCGGTGTAGTGTAGGGCTTGAAAAAGTGGAGAATATATTAATGAGAATGCATTATGAATTCATTAAAACTGAAGGAAATAAACATGAAATGATGTTACCAAAAAAAATAGAGCCACAAAAGAATTATTCTTATCAACTTTTAGGAAGATCACTAAGGAAATCAATGCATGGAAAAAGAATATATATAGCATTCATAAAATAATATAACAAAGAAAAAACAACATTAATAAATCACTACATATGAATTCCTAGATAATAGTTGCAATTTTTCCTTTGAATTTCTGAATAAAAGCTGAAGCACAAGCTACACTGTTCTCAAACCTCTTATGTCCAACAGGAAAAACCTTCTTGATGTTGTTTTGATAGTGTCTTTTTAGGTAAGGCTTGTAATTTTGGACCTATATTTCTTGAACCATTTATCACCATGATTGGGTATCCTTGTGGCCTCTACTATTACATCAGTTGATATAGTGAATGTAACTCCTGTAATCATGACCTTGTCCTTCTTGAGATGAGTGGCAAGAAATTTAGTCAATTTAGCATGGTATTTGACTCTTTCAACTTGCTCACAAAATGGAAGACACCTTACACTCTGAAAAAAATGCTTTGAAAATGGTGAAGACATTAGCTCAGGAGTGGTTATGGGTTCATATCTTGATATTTTTCCTCCCTTTTTGTAAGACCTCTTATCTCCCTCCATATGTACTTTGCAAGAGGAAAACCCTAACAGTGAAAAATAGGGGAAGGGAGAAAGGGAGTAGGATAGAGGGGTTAGGAGAGGGAAATGGGGATGGGAAAAATTAGGGAATTAGGGAATGGTGTTAGGAAGGTTTAGGAAGTGGAAAGGGATGGAATTAGGGTAGGATTAGGCCTATGGAAATTTAACATAGTCCTAGGTCTAAGAGACTGCCAAAAACACAACGTAGGGATAGTGGTGTGGTGTAGGGGCTTAGGGAGTGAAAGTGAAGGGGTGTGATGGATTTAGGGAGTGTATTTTTGTGTGAGGATAGACAAAATCACTATGGTAAGGTTAATTTGACTTAAAAATTTGAAAAGAGAAGCTCTCCCACAAAACACAACATGGGGCTTTATGGAGAAGTTACACCATGAAATCAAGGAAAAAAAACTGAAATGGAGGCTTCCAAGGTTTAAAATTATTTGTAGAAACCTGAATAACACTTGGAGATCCTTTGCAAAGTCATCGAAACTGAATTTTCTCCTCTTCGAAAGAAAACACAACGTAGGAGGGAAAACACAACGTGGCGCCTCCAAAATGCAGCATGGTAGCTTGTGGTCACTTGTTTAGGGTCTTATTGGATACTAAAGTGCTAAGATTGACTTGGTAGGTGAGTGAGAGCTATTATTCAATAGGATGAATGAGAAAAATGAATGAAATGGTATTTTATAGTTTGTAAAAGTCAATTTTCTTCATAGTAGTGGGTTGGCCCACCACATGCTTTTCTGTTTGTGTTTTGAACAATATGTAGCTTTGGAACTGTTTATGCAAATTAGGAACTTTAGGAATTTATTACGTCATGTTAAGATTAAATTACACTTGAAACAAAATTTATTGACCAATATCCCTACTTCTACTCCTTCATTTGTATAGATTTATGCATGAAATGTCTGATTTTTTTATGACTAAAACCCTAATGACCTAATGGAGACACTGAGATTGATGAAGACCATGATGACACACCTGAAATGAATATGAAGATCTTGTAATGATGACCCATCCAACTACGAGATAGTAATGATCATGAAGTGATTTTTTTTTGGAAGGAGCGGAAATATTCCTAAACACCACTAGCCAGTTACCAAATTTTTATTTGAAGACCTACAGAAACCATGAAAATTTGACTCGACACCCTAATAAACATTTTTAAGGAGCCCATTTGATCACTGGTGTCAAGAAAACCATAGACCAAGTAGCCTAACCATTGGGCATGGAGTCAAAATCAAAATACCAAACTCGAAATAGAAAACTGATTGACAAACTAAAATGACTCAAACTAAAACAAAAACTTATTGTGCTTAGAAATCAACATCCAATCATAGAAATTTTATGGCCTTCACTTCGGGCTCCAAACTTCGATGATCAACTCCTTCACACTTTGGCAGAAAAAGTAAAATGATATGTACAATGATAGTGAAAAATTTCAGAATTATGATCAAAACAGGTAGTGCTTGAGAAGCCTACCATTGACTGGTCCTCCTCCGCAATCTTGTCCATTCATTTCTTCTAACAGGTAAGCATGTTTTCCTCTTGAAGCTGAAATCTTGTATGGCCCTTTCCATAAATTCTTGAACTTACCATGCTTCCCTTTGTCTTCATTTCTTGCATCCCAACGGAGGACTACATCACCAATGATAAAGTCATCTACCTTTTTCTTGCGATCATACACTTTCTTGATTCTTTCCTGAAGCTTGGAAGTGTTTTGAAACAACTCCTCCCTGGTTTGTTGTAAATGGATCATTTGATTTATCCCCCGCAGAACATCATTTGGCTCACTTCCAATTTCCTGCAACATCTTCATGACCAGGACAACAAGAGAAGTAGGAAATACCATATCAACTCCATAGACCAACTCAAAATGTGACATACCTATAGAATTATTGTCAGGGAAAATTTTAAGGATGGAAGTTTATCTTAAAGTTTAGAAACCTTGGCGAACCTTACTAGTCCCCAATATGTAGATTGTAAAAAAATTTATTGTATTTTTGTAAAAATATTTAGGTTTCTAATTATTTATATTAGTATATATATATTTTTTGGTGAGTTTTAAGGTAAAATAATTTTATACTATAAAATTAGGGCGAATAAATTTTCAAAAATAAGGAAAATGGTGAATCTTTTTTTTCGAAAAAGCATTGAAAATTAGCCCACCTGCAAATATTAGCCCCTAAATTTTTCCCTGCTTATTGTTGCTTACTATGTCTGCCCATAAGGCATTGATTAGCTTCTTATGCCAATTTTTCTTGTTTACTTCCAACATCTTCTTTATAATGTTGACCAAATATTTATTTGAAGACTTAGCCAAACCATTACCTTGTGGATAGTATGTCATCAGATGTCCCAAACTAATATTGTACTTTTCACAAAACTCCACCATCTTTTTGGATTTTAAAGAAGTTGCGTTATCCATGATGATCTTCCATGGAAAACCAAATCTGGACAAGATATTAGATTCCAAAAACTGAATAATAACCAAATCAATTTCTTGCCTCATTGGGATTGCTTCAATCCACTTCTTAAAATAATTTGTAGCTGTTAGAATCCACTTGTACTAGGCGGATTATGAAGGATTGATGTCACCGATGAAATTAAGACCCCATTGCTGAAATGGTCCCTAGACTGATATGGGTTGCAAAGGAAGTGGGAGCAACTTCCTCTTTCATTGGAAAACTTAACATTTGTGACATCTCATCACCGTCTTGTACACATTAGAAAAAAGAGTGGGCAAATAGAAACCAACCCTTAATATTTTGTTTGATGTGGTCTTCCAATATAAGTGGTTGCCACAATCATCCTTGTGGAAATCACTAATCATTTCCTTCAATTCACTTTCGATGAGACAATTCAACAAGACACCTCTCAGGTCTTTCCAATATAACACATTGTCTAAAATACAATACTTCAAAGCTTTTAATTTCAAATATCTATCTCTGATTTTAGACACGTCGGCCAAAGGATTTAAATTTTGCAGAACATAAACTATATCAACATACCAAGGTGATGAGAGAAAAATTTGAGATACCTATGTCATCGATTCACCAACTTCCTCCTCAGAAAGTCCAGAAATCAGATTTATATCCAGTGCATGTATATTTGATTCTGCCATCAACATTTCCAAACCCTTCCCCTTGATTAGCTTCGTCAACTTGATCTCCAAATCATAATCAAGCATAGTTGCAATCCATTTTCCTCGCCTCCCTTCTAGATTTGTTTGCATCAACACATCCTTTACCACTGGATTTGGAACATAAGCTAGGATATGAGAATGTAAAATGTATATTTGGAAGTCCTTCTGCACTTTCACCAAGGCTAAGACTTGCTTCTCAATTATGTTATATCTTAGCGCTGCATCTCTTATGGTCCGACTGAAAAATGCAATCAATTGCTCTGCCTTGGAATATTTCTTCTGCATAAGTACGATAGCCAATGAGTGCTCAAAAGCGAGTGAAAATATTATGAAATCTAAAGTATAATAAGGGTTGATCGGTGTGGGAGCACATGTTAAAGAAAATTTCACTGAATTAAATGAATTATTAGCATGTCTTGACCATATTACCTTGTTATCCTTCTTTAGCATATCTTTCATATCTTTTAGGTGCTCAGTGAGGTTGGGAATGAATCTCCTCAAAAATTTTATCTTTCCATTGAAATATTGAATCTCCCTCTTGTTCCGTGGGAAATATAATTTCTGAATTGCTTCAATCCTTGAGGGATCAATGTGAATACCATCCTTTGAAATAATATACCCAAGTAATTTACCTTCATCCATGGAAAATAATTTTTTCTTGGGATTGAGCAAGATGCCAAATTTTCTACATTTCTGAAATACTATCCTCAAATGGTGCAAGTGCTCATCATATGACTGTGAAAATACCGTGACATCGTCAAGGTAAACACCAAGAAACACATCCTTCTCATTCGAGAAAGCGATGTCCATAGCCCGATGAAAAGTAGCCTTGAATTCTTGAGCCCAAATGGAATCTTGATGTACATGAAGGCACCCCATGGCATGGTGAATGTTGTCTTCTCTTGGTCATCTTCATGCACCAAGATCTGATTGTATCTTGAATATTCATTAAGAAGTGACATCCTTGAAGCTCCAACAACCCTCTGCAAGATGTGATCCATTTTTGGAAAAGGATAATTGTCTTTTAATGATACCTTGTTAAGATTTTTGAAATCAATGCAGAGAAAAATCTCTCTTGTCTTCTTTCTAAATGACACAAGATTAGACACCCAATATGAAAATTGAATAGGAACTATGATACCAGCCATGTAAAGTATATTTACCTCTTTTTCAATCGATGGAAACAACTTGGGATTGATTCTCCTCAACTTATGGCAAAAAGGAATTTGATCCAGCTTGATTGGGATGGTGTGCTGAATGATATCTTTGTTGAACACCTTAAGATATGAATGTTACTAAGAAAACACTTCAGAAAATTCTTTCAAGAGATCTATGTATTTACATTTCAAATCAGGGGACGAGGATCTTGATAGCTTGACCATCTTGGGTTTCTCCGTTGTACCAATGTTCACATCTTCGACACATGTTTATGTGGGGACCATTGTGGGATTTTTGGCCACATCATCATGATAAAACAACTCCTCCAAAGGCACTAAACCTCGTGGAATGTTGTTATCCTTCAATTTCAGCACTTCAAATTCAACAACCTCAATTACTTGATCATATTCGTTGTACACTTCATCCATGTGGGATTTAGCAAACTCCTCTTCATTCTACAAGAAATTATTAACACTACTACATTTGGCGGAAATTCCAACACTTGGTTCCGAAGCTTTTGACCAAATGTCGGAAATTTCCCCAAATTTTTTCCATCCCACCCAAAACCGTCGCTATACCGACATTTATAGAAAAGTGTCGCAATTGAGACGTTTGGAGGAAGACGTCGCAATTGTGACACTATGGCCCAAAGCGTCGCTATTGCGACGACTGCCTCCAAACGTCGCAAGTGCGACACAATGTCTAAGTGTCGCAATTGCAACATTTGGAGGCCTTCGTCGCAATAGCGACGCCTTTTCCGCCATCGGTATAACGACACTTATATGCACGCTAAATAAAAATACGAAACTTATATGCGCGCTACATAAAAATTATTTTATTGTTTCGTATCTGTCGCAATAGCTACATTAACGTCTGATATCACGCACGCATTCGCCCTCCGCTCTTGCAGAACAGCATTCACCCTCAGCTCTTGCAGAACAGAATTTTCCCTCAGCATTCGCCCTCAGCTCTTGCAGAACAAAATTCGCCCTCAGCTCTTGCAAAATGGTAAGTTCTTATTGCAGGCCCTTCCTCCTATAGTAGGGTTAACTCCATTTGGGTTTTTTTGGTCAATTCCATTGGATTGTGTTAGGTTGTAGGGTTCTCTCTAGATGTCAAGAATCAAGATTCAATACCCTTTATTATCTTCATCACCCAATACAAGATTTAAAATGTTCCCAAAGAAACACTTATTAATTTGGCAGCCATTATTTCTCCCTGCTTTAAAAACCCTACATTTAAATGAAAACAAGCATTTCATTTCAACTACAAAAATCTATTAGTGTTCAAATGTACATGTGTGCTACATTAACATTTGATATCACGCACACATTTGCCCTCCGCTCTTGCAGAAAAGAATTCGCCCTCAGCATTCGCCCTCAGCTCTTGCAGAACAACATTCGCCCTCAGCGTTCACCCTGAGCTCTTGCAGAACAACATTCGCCCTCAACATTCGCCCTGAGCTCTTGTAGAACAGAATTCGCCCTGACCTCTTGCAGAACAACATTCGCCCTGCATTCGCCCTCAGCTCTTGCAGAACAACATTCGCCCTGCATTCGCCCTCAGCTCTTGCAGAACAACATTCACCCTCAGCTCTTGCAAAACAGCATTTGCCCTCAGCTCTTGCAAAATGGTAAGTTCTTACTGCAGGCCCTTCCTCCTATAGTAGGGTTGACTCTATTTGGGTTTTTTTGGTCAATTCCATTAGATTGTGTTAGGCTGTAGGGTTCTCTCTAGATGTCAAGAATCAAGATTCAATACCCTCTATTATCTTCATCTCCCAATACAAGATTTAAATTTTTCCCAAAGAAACGCTTATTAATTTGGCAGCCATTATTTCTCCCTGCTTTAAAAATCCTACATTTAAATGAAAACAAGCATTGCATTTCAACTACAAAAATCTATTAGTGTTCAATTGTACATGTGTGCATCACTTGTGTAGGGTATTCCTTTTCCACTTTCACATTATCCAAGAATGTGTGCAGTATAGTTCATATTTTTTGTGATTTAGATTATCTTGAAAAAGGAAAGGTAAATTATTTCCCACGGAAAAAGAAGGCTTTCCCTTTTTACTATTGGAAATGGTACAACAAATTTCCATTTCTACCCGAAACTCCTACGAAACAGGAACCAAATAAAGGCCATGTCCTCAATGGACATCATTTGGCTTTGAAAATGGCCATTGCACCGTGTTGTTTCTTATATTACATCACGATAGTTTCTTAGGTCATTTCTTGTTTTTTGAGATGAAAAACAACCAAAGAAATTGTGAAGATCCTTTCAAGAAATAAATGACCATTTCTCAATCATATCTCAACTATTTTTTATTTTATTCAGTGGTTGCTTACTTTGAGAGAAATTTGACACTTTTATAAGGAATATAACATAAAAACAAAAAGTGGGAAGGAATTGATGAGGTAGATGACCTTTAGTTGTTGTCAATTAAGAATTGATAATACACGATGCATGTTCCGTACTACAAACTAGATTCCTTCCTGGAGTTAGGACACAGAGTATTGAATCAAAGTTGTAGTTTCTAACTTCTTGTATTGGTTCATCAATCTTGAAATTCAAACATTGCATGTCTTCATTGCTTCATGTTTGAATAATTTGCATCATATCGTACAATAGGAAATTAGGAATTATGATTATTATTAATTTATGGATCTGTTAAGTTACTTTTAAGTTTGCATGGTTTAGTGTGAAATTATTCTAGTGTGCCCCTAGGCCCAGGTGAAGGAATGCCAAGGACTGAGAACCCTAGTTTTTAAATGGTATTGTTTCTTATACCCAAAACCCCTCAACATCACTTCTTATTAGTTCTTAACAATAGTTTTGTAAACAATTTGAGAATTGATATAGCAAAATCTCGCACTTCTCAAGATAAAGTCCTAAAGCTAAAGTGTGATACCATATGTAATTCAATAGCCCCATTGTCACCTCACCAACCTCTTTTCACTTCGGGCTAGCTCTCCTCCAACTCAAGGGGGGTTCTCCCTAGTAGATGTGAGGGATATAATGGCCCAACCAAACCAAGTCAAGAGCCCCCTAACTCTCTATGTTTACTACTATCAATCAAAATATTGAACAATAGGGTCAGACATGCATCCCGAAGATAAAATTGCCAGGGTATTTTTGGGTAATTTCAAAGGGAAAGTCCCCAAACACATATAATAAAGGAATTATAACGTGATTTCAAACATTAAATATCAACAAAATCGTTTAAAGGATATTGAAAGGAAAAAAGGTGATGGAAGATAGAAAGTGCCTTACTTAAATGCTCTAAGGATTTTTCAATAGTTGCTCCAAAAGCTTCACTTCAAGGCCCTTCAAGATCGTCTCCAACAATGCTATACCATCAACTTCAACAATGTTGCTCCAAAAATATCCCCAAGGTCTTCACAACAAGTTTACTAGAAGTTGCTCCAACAATATATTCAATAAGGTCTTCATTGTCAACTCGTCTCTTGTTTGGGTGCCTTAATGTGCAATGACATGTTTCCAGGACTAAATTCAATGCAAGGCATATTTGAAACTCTAACTCTGTCTTCCAGTGTCTTATTAGAAATTATTTCAGTTTTCATTTTGTGTTTTCAAGTTAGATATTGTTTTCAAGTTTTTACATTTATAATTTTATTACAATGTGGTAGACTGATCAGAGCAGTGCAGGAACAACCCCGAGACGGGATGATCGTGGAAAGAGGCCAGCGGAAGAACATGTAAAGTGCCAGCATTGCTCTATCTTCAGGTATTTTAGTTATTTACATAATTGAAATAATATTAATTTTGTTCAAATATGCAGACACCTAGCCATGGTACGCCTGATGATTCCCTCTTTGAGGAAGAGCTTTCTTCATCCCTATCTCCAGTGTTCTTGTTGCGAAAAAAGGCACGAGATGCAAGGTCAGAATTTAATACTTTGATAGAAGCGCCTCAAACACCTGAAACAGAAGAGAGGATAAAACAACTTATGAGCCAGCTAGAAACATATCAGGTAATAATAAAAATTAAAAAGGATATTTTTTTTGTTCTGCATGAGATGAATTGTGATAGTTTGAATTTTTATTTTTACATTGACTAAACTAAAAAAAAGTTCTTTTGTATGTAGCGTTTTCTGGCACTTGCTGAATCAGGTGTTGGTGGTAGTGGGACACAAGGGTAAGAGATTTCCCAACAAGCCTCTCGTACACCTTCTACTCCTTTAGGTGCCAGCCAAGAAACACACCTTGCCCAACCAGACACCCAACCAACCACTGAACGTGTTGGCAATGATGAGGCTGATATGGCCAACTACATTATTGCGTTTCCTGGAGCTACACGTGTCAGCTCCACAGGGACCATTAATGGCACGTTGTTGGTGAACGATGAAGGTGTCCCTATAAAGCATGTACAACTCCCAGGTAAATTTTAATATTTTAACTATTTCATGTACTTTATCTAAAACATCTTTATCATGTTTTTTATTTTTAAATTAATGATAATATCTTCTTCTTTTTTCTGTGTAGGAAACAATGAGTTCTATAAGTATCTGGAGAGCCATGCGTTGGTAATTTTTGGCCCAACCATACACACAGGGTGGAATTCCCAGAGTTCCAACCTGAAAAAAGAACTTATAGATTATCTAGAAGCCCTTTTTTGGGTCGACACATTTGACAGAACAGCAGTGGCTCGGGTAGCCGGAAAATATTTGAAATATACCAGGGACACCTATAGGACGCAATTGCAATTTAACCATATATATGAGCGTCATCTCACAGTTCCAGAGAGTGAGTGGAGAGCACTCATCCATGATGGAAAAGAGAAAAGGGCAAAGAAAGAAGGAAAAATGCCAACTGGACCCGCAAGGTAAATTACAACTTTAATTCAATAGCTTTAATTTTCTCTATGTCTAAAATAAAAGTGTGCTACGTCATATATAACTTCAATATTTTGATGCTAGGTTTCCTGACACCTCAAAGGCAACCAAAGCTAGGATTGAAAAAAATGGCCATCACAAGCTAGGCCAGGGCGGCTACTTGAAATTAGCTGCAAGAATTGTAATTAAGTAGCTAAACATCTTATAATTAATTGTATCACCTTCCAACATTTTTGTAATCCTATAAAATATGATTAAAAATACACAATCATATGTAATGTAGGGTGATGACTTCGGAACAGAAACTACAGAGGAAGATAAAAATATCGCTTTCCATTTTGGCTATCAAGCCATAGTTGAACGTCGCAGAAGCTTGGGGCAGGTCCCAAGATCCAGAATGCCTGATAAGGTAAAACATTAACCTTTCAATATGTTTGTTTTCATCCATAAATTTAATTTCTAACAACTTTGTTTAAATCAGGGGAGCAACACTACCGACGACGCAAATAACCCAGTTTTAGAGCCAAATGTAGATGATCCTCACGTGCAACTTGATCATTGTAGTAGGGACCAGGCCGACAATGCTACTATCAGTGAGGGCCGTGACGGTAATTAATTTCCACTTATAATTTTTTCTAATTATACCTTGATGGCTGTCCTTATAACGTTTTTTGTTTAAATGACAGAGAATGTTTCCCTTGAGGATCTTACCACCAGAGAGGAAGACAGGGCAACAGTCCCAACGGCGACAACTGGTGCACCAGGTAAATAATCTCATTGCAATTTTTTTATTAATATTATCGAACTAGTTCAATGATATTTAAAAACTGATAATTAAAATTTAATATTATCTGTTTTTGGAGGCGATGCCCCGTCACTGGATGAGACCAGACATCGTGACAATGCAACTAGGTTAGCGGCGACAACTGGTGCACCAGGTAAATAATCTCATTGCAATTTTTTTTATTAATATTACCTAACTAGTTCAATGATATTTAAAAAATGACAATTAAAATTTAATATTATCTGTTTTTGTAGGCGATGCCCCGTCACTGGATGAGACCAGACATCGTGACTACGCAACTAGGTCAGCGCCGACAACTGGTGCACCAGGTAAATAATCTCATTGTAATTTTTTTTATTAATATTACCGAACTAGTTCAATGATATTTAAAAACTGACAATTAAAATTTAATATTATCTGTTTTTGTAGGCGATGCCCCGTCACTGGATGAGACCAAACATCATGACTATGAAACTAGGTCAGCAGCGACAACTGGTGCACCAGGTAAATAATCTCATTGCAATTTTTTTTATTAATATTACCAAACTAGTTCAATGATATTTAAAAACTGACAATTAAAATTTAATATTATTTATTTTTGTAGGCGATGCCCCGTCACTGGATGAGACCAGACATCGTGACTACGCAACTAGGTCAGCAGCGACAACTGGTGCACCAGGTAAATAATCTCATTGCATTTTTTTTTTATTAATATTACCGAACTAGTTCAATGATATTTAAAAACTGACAATTAAAATTTAATATTATCTGTTTTTGTAGGCGATGCCCTGTCACTGGATGAGACCAAACATCGTGACTACGCAACTAGGTCAGCGGCGACAACTGGTGCACCAGGTAAATAATCTCATTGCAATTTTTTTTTATTAATATTACCGAACTAGTTCAATGATATTTAAAAACCGACAATTAAAATTTAATATTATCTGTTTTTGTAGGCGATGCCCCGTCACTGGATGAGACCAGACATCGTGACTACGCAACTAGGTCAGCAGTGCGGGTCGAAAGGCACGAAACAAGAGTAGAGCACGATGATATTGATGATGTAATTAGGAGCTTTAGAAATAGGAAGAAGAAAAAGAAAATTTGATAATGTAAAATATTGTATTATTATAAGACAAACGTTACCATACTTGGAACGTTTTTTGCGTTATATAAAAAACTCATTTATCATACTATTTTTAAGTCAAGCATTAATTGCAATGTTTCCTTGCGTACTTTTTGTTGAATTGTTTTTTTATTAGTTATTGAATATTTTTTTTTATGCTCATGAAAGTAAAAAATGAAATATAGATTGGGTATTGGGGAATTGAGAGTGATGTGAGGGGGGCGGGGAGGGGCCATAAGAGCTTCCACCTTCATGTGGTTGGCCCTGTTTAGTAGAGAATAATTTATTGGAGCGATTTAATCTTGGAGCAAACCTCCCTTGATCCAGCGTAGCAACAAAAAAGTCACTGTTGACTTAGTTGCTACTCTTTCAGATCGTAGGAGGCTTGTTCCAAGTTCATGCGACTCCAATAAATTGTTCTTGAAATGAAGAGGAGCTTATTCAGGTATGTTTTGACATTTTCAACATATTTTTTAACATTATCATAAGAATGCATCTTAGAGTAAAAAATACTACATCAATTACTTGTATTTATTGTATAGATAATGATGGATTTTGATTGACTTGGCAGTGCAGGTACAAATCCTCTTGCATCATGAGCAATACAACTTGTCAACCAAGGTCATGTCCATGATATTTTTTCTTGTGCGCTTGACTAGGTTCGTAATTTCACATTTTGTAAGTTCCTTTATAGTTCATAATTCAATATTAAGCTTGTTCATGATTATTATCTAGGTTTTTTGTATGTGTTTTTTCATCTATTTGATTGTAAGCAACTCTGCATGTTTCCTGTTGTTCACTATGATTTATCCCATTACCACTCCCAGATGAATCCGACTTTATTGTTACATAGGTTACTTTATTGTTACTATGATTTCTCCATTTACGATTTCATAGGTTACATCATGTAAAGTTGTCAATCTCAGGTTGGTGATGAGCTTTAGTTCTCCAGATTTGGGGCTTTTCTGATATTTTCTCCCTCATGTCATTCCCGCATCACCTCATTGTTTGAGCATGCCAATTGTCTACCACTTGTACCAATTGGCACATGTCAATCTCCGAGTGGTGCCACATTTCACCTATTTTCAGTGAGAGTTTAGGGTTTCTCTAACATAGCTTCAGAAATCCGATTCAGTGCCTGCTTGAATATTGTCACATAATACTCATGGTTTGGATTGATGAGCATGTTTTGAATGGTTGGTTGATTCATAAGAACCACTCATATAGTCATCTTGAGATATTTCAAAAGTTTTCTCGGGTTTCCTTTTTCACCGTTTCTAGTGGGTGGGATGGTGTGGGGTGATCCATCAATACTGGTGCTCTTGTAGTAGGGAATTTGTTTTGGGGGATATAAAGGAGAATTTGATGTAGATATCCCATTGGATGCATTCATAGATGGGCACGAGAGGTCAAGAATTTAAATTAAAAATATGCAACCTCTAGCATGGCAACCTGAAGGCCGCGAGAGACACTGGTTAAAGATTGTTTTGTGCTGGCCTTAATATAGTCATGATTTATTTCTATTATCTTAATGAAAATATATATTCCAGTCTCATTAAAATGAGGATTGTGGTTGTATTTCTCTTTGGTTGTTTCTCTCTTAATTCTCCAGAAGTTTCCAAAAGTTGCGATAGTTGTTTAGTTTGCCTGTTACAACTTAAAAGTGGTTTTTAGCAATGGGAGTCATGTTTTTTAAGGTTCATACTAATATGAAGATCTTGTAATTTTATATTCATCATAAGAGAAGATGGCCTCTGCTTTGGGCAGTATGACAACAATTGCCACATCTACCTCATTGGGTAATAATGGAAAGGGGAAGAAGTTGGGTGCAATGTTTGATAATTACGGCAGACAATTGTCTTCTCTTTCAGTTTTTTCACCCATTTCCTTTAATCGCTCAAGCAGAAGAGGGACTCTGAGATTACGCGACAGAGATAAGGTATTTAATACAAGAGCTATGGAAAAGGAGTTGTACTTCAACAAGGATGGCTCAGTGACAAAAAAATTGCAGGTCAGAGAAAAAATTATGTTTAAAGGAAGGTCACCTGCACGTGAAACTTCACTGCGGTGGATCTTTCCTGTCCACTTATATTCGATTTTAATGTGTTATTTTAATTTTTCATGGAGGGTTGTTTTGGCATATGGTCTGGCATTCAATTGCACACTTACTGAAAGCATTGTCAATTTGTCTTGCAGGTGGTGTGAACAAACTTGTTGATCTTGTTGGAGTCACCCTTGGGGCGAAGGGGAAAATGTTGTCTTGGAGAGCAAGCATGGTTCTCCGAAAATAGTTAATGATGGTGTGACAGTAGCTAAGGAGGTAATTTGTAGATGTGTGCTCTGGTTTTCTTTTTAACGTTGTATTAGTTCCTCCTCTTAAATGTCTTAGATTTGGTAGGCATAATTTGAAAACTCAAAGGTGAAAGGAAACATATTTGTTACCCAGTGGTCTACTTGGCCTATGGACTAGCCACATTAGAGTAATGCATAAAGACTTTCACAACAATAAAAGGAAAGGGTTATGGCTGAGTCAAATTTTATTGTTATTGATAGTGTAATGAAATGTATCTCAATGCTATGGTTTTGGCCTTTTTATTGGTTGAATTAGAGGACCCAATTGAAAATATTGGGGCCAAGTAGGCTGGTTTTCCTTTTTGCTGATGGTTTGGTGTATCTAATTGAATTAGTTGCCTAAGGTATTTTTGGTTGCAAACTCATTTTCATTTTTCATACAGTATTGGCCTTGTGGAATACATTTGATTGTGTAGTCTTGTTAGATCTACAACATTTGTAGTTGTTTAGTCATATGGCCAAGGTGCACTTTTATTATGGAAATAGTTGATGCAATATTGTCATTTAATCCTTAATGCAGGGTAGCATGTTGAGAAGTTTCTTGTGAAACATTTGGTATTCAAAATGACACTTGATCCTCATGCACTTGACTTCAAAATTCATATTCAAAGTGTGCCAGACAATTCTTGCAAAATTTCAAATATTTATGTTGTTTTAAACCATTATCTTTTTCATGTATTGGATGCTGAAAATGTGAAAAAGACTTTGGTATGAAACCAACTAGTGAATAATTTCCAGCAAAACAACCACTTCCAAGACATGATTTAGAAGTATAACATATGTACTTATGAAGCATAGAAAGATATCCTTGATGCATTGTCAATGTTTGGCTAGGGTTATTTTTGAAGAAAATAACTCCTTATTCCTAGAATAGTGATCTTCAATACAAGTAAATGCCAGAGAAGAGAGATCATCGTGTGACGCAAAAAAACTGAAATTGGACCCCCAAGGAGAGCTGGTGTGTCTACAATCGCTCTGTCAGCATTTTCCCTTGGTTTACCCCGTTCTTTTCCTCCAGCCTGAGTCTTAATTGACTTCTTCTTTCTTCGGGTTTATTTATCAAATTCATAGAATTTGATAAATAAATACTATCCACAATGTTTGGAATTTAATTTATATTCCTGACTTTATATTATCTCCAAGCCTTATAACCAATGTTTAACTTTCAACACTTTGTATTTATACTCCACGTTTCTTTTTAAATAAATAACTTGTAATGAACTTTCGGCTCTAAATTTCACCACCCAGCCTTACAACAATCACGCTCCAGACTTATGCTAATTATCCACCAATCGTTTAATTAAACAATTTCATTATACTATGGCCCCACCTATATATGTCAATAACAAATCAAACACTTGTATCGTACCTGGCTATCCTTCGCACACCTTAGTTAACCTCCGAGCAAGTTCAACGTGCGACCACCGTCCGATGGCCCTTCTCCAAATCAATGACTCTTGGAAATTTCGCTCGGCTTCCAACATCGGGCTTTAACGTGCGATGGCGCGGGTTAAACTGTGGTTTTTCGGGGGTCACTTCGCCACGTGTCGCATTCCCCATGGAATCGCTTGCGAATAGGAAATACCGCCTACTTCGCAAAAGCGGTGCGATATGGGCAACCCGCTTTTGTGATTCCGCTCGTGGTTTTGGTACAGGGCTTGACCACGGGTGCAAGTCTGGTTCTGCTATCCTTTTGTTTGTTACTCATGTCCAATCCTTGGGTCAGGTTCTAAAAGCACAACAATCTTGTCTCTTTATTAAGCGGGATTTTTATATTTGAACAATGTTCACAACCCCGGTTCTCTACACATACCTCGCCTTGGGGTGGGGTGAGTTCACAGGGTTATCCAACAATTTATGAGAATTAAAAGATAGAAGAATGGAATTATCAGTACCCAATCACCTCACAGTTAAACAATTATTCACAATTAGTAGTTCGAGATAATTCAATGGCAACTAATCTTGGAAATCATTTAGCTGGAAACAATTGTTCACACACAGAGGTTTATTGCAGAAATCCCCTCTCTACTCTCCTCTTCCCTCTCTACTTTTATTCATCCGAGGAATTACAATTTATATACATAACATATGGCTCTTCGGTTCCTCTGAGAGGACCATTATAGAAATCAAAAGGTCTAATTATAATAATTCAACTAACTGAAACTGTTCGACTCCTACAACTCTAACTAGTCTAAGTAATACAGTCAGCTGAGGTATTGACACCTAGCTGTTACAACTCAAATGTTTTCGAACCCTCCTAGCCACAACATGTGGAAAAAACCTCCTAGATTGTTGGCTAGTGCTTAATGCCCCTGTATCATCGTGTGACATAAACCTATTAACAAAAGTGAACAGAGAATGATTATTAATTATGGCATGCTAAGTTGCCAGTGATTTTGACTATTTGTCTTTAACATGTAAAAATGTTAAATTCCAAACTTACATCATCATGGTTTAGCATCATGAGCTTGACTAATTGTCCACCATGCTCATAATTTCATTGTTGTATTCATATCTATAAACAACGTTTCAAATAATAATAAAAAATTTCTATAAGAAAAATCCAGACCTCCATGCTGCTGCTCCTTGTGAGACAAAGTCAAAATTGCATTACACAATTTGACACATAAGAATCTCCTATATCCCGGTGGTATGTATCCAAACTCTTATAATAGTGTCTTCAAGACTTATGTTGACATTTCCAATGAGATATTTAAGCAATGAAAGATGGATCCTTCTTCATTGTTGTATATGTAACAATCTTTTATTAATATAAAGATTGATGGTTTTGTCTTTCTGAAAATGAAATGTAAAAATAATTTATTGTGGTCAATTGAAAAGTTTTTTTTTAAAGCTTTTAATTATGGAAGGGCGACATAGATATATGCCCTTCTAATTGAAATTCAGACCTGCCCTTCAAATTTGATCACTGTGTGGGACCTTAACAAACAATAAAACTATTCCGCCGCACGTTATATAAAACATATAACAAAACCTTTGTCAAAACTTCAAACGAACCCTTTAGCCATGGGTATTTCATCACGAATTGATCATTTTACCATGTACCTTCTTCTAGAGGAATATTCTTCCACTTGATTAGGTACTTCATAATGGTTATATGTCAAAGAGATACATAATGTTTATCTATAACTTTTTGTGGTTCAAGAATCAACTTTCATTCTTCATCTAATTTTGAAAGTTCTATTTACATTGGCATATTTTTTCCCAAAACCTTTTTTAGGCAAGATACATGAAAAACCTTATGAATGCAAGAAGAAGGAAAATATAACTTCTATACCACTTGTGCAATCCTATGAATAATTATTTAGGGCTATAACAGTTTTGCAGTGTGGAAAAAGTCGGCAAAAAGTCCCGACTTTTTGAAAAAATCCCGAATTTTTCCCGGAGCCGACTTTATTGGCCAAATTTTTGCCAACTTTTTCATCCCTGAAAAAGTCACGATTTTATCCTCGAAGTCCCGACTTTTTGCCGAATTTTTCGAAAAAATCTTGAGTGAGGTAGTTTCTTTAATAATTTTTTAATTTTTTTTGAAAAAATCAGGATTTTTCCAAAAATGAATATTTTTGTATTTTTTTAGTTTTGCCGACTTTTTGCCAACTTTTTCAAAAAAAATCCCGACTTTATCGAGTATTTCAACTTTTGGACCCTTGCCGATTTAATCCCGACTTCGAATTTTTCCACATTGCATTTTTGAGCTAATTCTTTATTCTTCTTTTTCTTGAATGAAGATTGCTTATAATGATATAATCTAAAAAATACCCAATTACCCTCCTCAAATTATCTTTCACTTCAATGTTGTTCCCCTTCTTGTTTTATCATGTTTCATGTCATTTGAAGGTTTTCCATAATAATTTTCAAAGTTTCTTTAGTATTTTCCATATGTGACTATGTTTCCTATACTTTGGACTTATCTTGCAAAAAGTATGAGATACTAGGAGTTGGATATCCATAAAGGGCCTTAAATGGGGAAATTTTAGTAGATGTGTGATAGGTAGTATCATATTACCATTCTTCCTTGATGAACCCACTTCATCCATTAAGATTGTTTTTCTAAAGAGTAACATTGTAGATAACCTTAAAAACATTTGTTAACTATTTTTGTTTGACCATTTGATTGTGTTTGATATGTAGAACTCATGGCAGCTAGTGTTTCTCCACTCATATTAAATAATTATTTCCAAAAGTTTCTTGTTACTATTACTTTAAGAAAACCATGAAGACTATGAATTTCTTTCACGGACACTTCTGCCACTTGGCTTGTTGTTTATGTACTTTGAGCTCTACAAAAAAAATCTACAAAATTTGTCCATATAAATGACCACAAAAATGTAATACTTACCTTTATATTTCAGTAACCCTGTAATAAAGTCTATTGATATATCTTCTAGTCTTTGAATATGTATGTGGAATGGTTGAAGTAACTCTAGAGATTTTACTATCTCTCTTTTATTTATTATGCAAACCTGACCTTCTCTTACAAAATTTTGAATATCTTTCTTCATTCCTTCCAAAAATATATTTTTTGATCCTTTGAGATGTTTTAAGGAACCTTGCGTCCTATCATCAGAGAGACATGGGACTCCCTTAATATTTATTTATTCAAATATGCTTACGTGCATAAAAATATTCTACATTTGCACCAAAGTATATCTCTCTTTCACTCCCAATGCTCCATAGAGTTCATCCCATCCTTTATAAATTTTAGTTTTTGTTTAGTACTATTGTCATTTTTCCATTATGGCAAGCTTATTCTATCCACCTAGGAATAGAAAATGTAATTGGATATAAATTTGAGGCCTCTTCTATTTTAGAAAGAGCATCATGTACTAAATTTTCCTTACCCTTTTTGCAGATTATCTCAAAATTAAAACTTTGCATTTTTTCTCCTCATTTTTGTTAATCTTCCAACGAAATCCATAGCTTCAAAAAATACTTTATGCTATCATGGTATATCTTGACTTTAAAGTACCTCAAGTGATATACTATCCCCATTTTTTATTGCATGTAATATTGCTTCCATTTATTTTTCATACGTAGATTTCACCAAATATTTTCTTTGAATTCCTTGCTTTTAAAAGCCAATGATATCCCTTATTTTGTTAATGTTACGTAAATTCCTTGTCCTAGTGCCTCACACTCTACTATGAATGTTTTACCAAAAGTAGGTGCAACCGATGTTGGTGTAGAAGACATGGCATCCATTAAAGAGAGAATGCCAAAGTAGCCTCATCATTCCATATAAATGATATTTTCTTCAAGAGATATGTGAGTGGACTTGAAATGCATGCATAATTCTTAACAAATGATCAATAATATCATGTAAGTCTAAAAAATATTCTAGGAACCTTGATTTTCTTAGGAATAGGTCATTTTGTAATAACTTGCATCTTTTGAGGCTCCAACTTCACTCCTTCCTTTAAAACAATATGAACCAAATACTCGAATTCTTATTTCCCAAAAGCACATTTGGATATTTTTACATAAAAATGATTGTTCTCGATAATTTATATAACTTTTCCACATGTTTAGTGTGGTATTCCCATGATTTATTATAAATATGTGTATTATCAAAGAAAACCAACACAAATTTTATAAGATGGGATCAAACAAAATTGTTCTTAAGTCGAGCCTGCCGGACTTCAAACGGCGATAAACCATAATTCAAACCAAATTTGCGTTCCAAAATAGCCTGCTGACGTCGGCCAATTTTGTGACGCAAAAACCAAATGAATTCCGCCCTAATATTTTTCGGGTCTGAAGTTGGGCTGGCGTACGGAGGGAGAGTTGTGACGCAAATTTCTTATCAAATTCGCCCTAATCTTTTTTGGATCCGGATTTCCACTGCGCGAGCGGCCCAAACAAAGATCCGCTCCTATCCCTCTGTGAAGAAACCATCGTACATGCTGACATCATCAATCAAAACTCGCCACCCTTTTGAATTTGTAAATAAAACAAATTGGGTCTGCGTCATTTTCATTGTTCCGTGTTCTAGCCAGTCTTCCATGCAACAAAATTCAAAAACCAACTGTTAACTCTTGCTGACCGTTACCTTGCTGAAGAGAATTGAAGCCGAGTATTTCAGGGTTCTTCTATCATAACCAGCGCCTGTTTAAACACGTTTCATTTCCCGTAAATAGGTATTTATTCCAATTCCCCGCTAAACTCTGTAAAAAATCTTGGTTTTAGTTTTAATTCTGCACTAAGGTCTGAAAAGAAGTTTAGTTTGGTATTTTTCGTTCCCAGAACTGCAATTATATTCCCAAAACTGGTAATTGTGCCCCTTTTCCACAAAAACCTCGAAATTCCATTTTTGAATCCACAAGAACCAGAAATGAAAGTTCCTGTAGCTCTGAATGTCGTGCCCATCAATACCCCTCACAAGGACTTGGATTATTTGCCTTTAGCCGATATGGATTTTCAAATTAAGGACTTGCTTCTCAATGAGAATCCTCTTCGAATATTTTGCCGCTGCAGAGACAATTATTTGAATGGTTCTGACATCTTTGGACTTTGGGAATCAAATCTTCCTATGTACCTTCTCCCCTCAATCCATATTTTTCCTGAGTTAATCCATTATTGCTATGCAAATTATGATCCCAACCAACGAGCAGTTTTATCCCCAAGTCAAAATGTCCTTTTCCCAATAACTGCTCAGTCCATAAATGAAATGCTACAATTCCAACCTGGTCAAGCTCTCACTCCCCTGTCCATGGCTGAATTAATTGAGAAATCTACTAAGTTATCCCATGAAGAGTTAAACCGCCTATGCCAAACCTTCATGTTACCAGAGCATCAGCCTAAAAACCCTCCCCCTTATGGTTATACTTTCTTTACTGATGAGGGTAGACTTATTTTAAACATGATATCTTCCATAATGGGCTTCAATACTAGTGAGTATGTTGATCAGTTAACCCTATTATTGTTATCCATTTTTACCCCTGGACAGCCTCCTGCTGTCAAGTACGATTTTGCATCTTATATTGCTGACAAAATCCATGATCAGTTCATGAGATTTGAGAATGAGAGAGTATTTAAGTATTCTTTTGTCATATATCATCTCATGATTTACTTTCAGTCAGAAAATTTCCCTTTTTATGTTAAGAAACTTGATGCCAAAGGGAATCCTAGGTCAGTCATCTTTTGGTCTACCATTACTCACAATTCCTCTAATTCTCCTTATTCCTATAATGAGTTTTTCGACCTTTTTGTTCATCCTACAACTACCTTGTTGACAGGAGTCTCTCCTCCTAGAATTAACAATGAAATCAAGAAAATCCTTCAGCTCTCAAAGCAGTACAAGATAGGTGACTGGTACCTATATCAAAACTACACAGAGATCAAGATATATGGATGTGAATTATGCCCATTCAAACTACCCAAGTATGTCCCAATGAGACTCTTTGCATTAGAATATTTCAGGCAGATGAATAATTCAGATATAATTCATTTTTGCAATGCAAAGAAAAAGGCTCAACTTAGGATCAAGAGCCAATTAGGTCCCTTCATTTGTAACTCTAGGGAAGCTGGAAAGGGAGCCGAAAGGATTTTAGAAGACTATCTTAGACTACAAAAGAGTTTCTACTGGGTGTCTTATGATCCAAACAACTTTATCTGTGATAGAAAAATGAAAAATAAACTGTCACCATCCATCCATCAAAGAATCCTAGAAATAGAGCAATATGCTAATATGGATGAATGGACAGAAGGGACATTGGTTGAAAAAGATAGTGAGCAGGTCAATGTTGAAAATGTAATATGAAAGATCTTGAAAAGATACTTGACCTAGAATCTTTTGGACAGGTGCAACGATCTTCTTCAGCCAGGACTTTACAACAAAGTTTGCAGGAGATTAGTACAGTAGCAGTAGAATCTAAAGGAAAAGAAAAGGACCCTGATACACAAATAATTGAAAAATTCATAATGACAGAGCAACTAGAGACTTCTAAAGAAAAAGGTCAAGGACAAATTACTCCTACTCAGATCAGTGAGACAGAAATTTCTATTTTACAAACTCCTCTGAATATAGAAAAGGGAAAAAAGAGAGAGGCTGAAACAACTACTCCTATTGGTGGCTCTTCTTAACAGCAAGATGTTAAAAGGCAGAAATTAACTCCCCTTCTAGAAGATGAATCATTTCAGGAAATCCCTGACAGCCAGGGAAGAGAAGACAGTCAGCAAACAGGTACAAGTAGTGGGACATCCACTAATTTTCAAAAACAGGAAATACAGAGGCAACAAAGTGCAGAAATATCTTCTTTCAAACCTCCAGTAAAAACTGCCTGGGACATCAAAAGAACATTCATCAATATAAAGGCCAGGAACGATCCACTTAGACTTCAAGTGTACAACCAATATTTGAAGATGGCTCTGAAAAATCAAGAAAGATTGATGTCAGCTTATGACATCCAACATGGTAAGATGTTAATGAGCCATTTGAAGCCCAAGGTGCAGCAGCCTCAAACAACTGCAAATTACGTTAGGAATAATTTTGAAGTCTTAGCAAAGGATATCCATCCTTTAGATCAAATTGAGCTACACAAGAAAACATGTGAGATGATTTATTCTACTCTGACGGATAAATCAATGATGACCCATAAGTTGCAGGATTCTTTGGATAATACTAATACACAGTTGCAGCTTGAAAAAGCCTCCTCCCAGGCTAAGGATAATAGAATCAAAACTTTAGAGGAAATAATCATTGGTTTGGATCATAATCCCCAAGATGTGAAAGGTATTGAAGCTTTGATCAAGAGAAAAGATGATGATATTGCAGCTCTAAGAAAACAATTAAAGTTACCGGCCTCAAGACATCCACAGACTGCAGAAATCATCAAACAAAGTTTTGAGGAAGAACTAATGGATTTGCTCTTAAAATTGAATGAGCAACTTACTGCAACTGAAAAAGAGCTTGAGAATGCATTAAAAGATAAGAAGGCAAATATTCCAGTATCTACAACAGGAGTAGTGACAGGTACAACAACAACAGGTTAGCCAGCAGAATTGTCACAGAGCAACACTACAAATTTGAACACTGATGAATTAACAAAGTCAATGGAAGATATGAAACTTCAGGCCATAGAGCTTCACAAAACAAAGGAACAATTGGCCACTCTAGAACATAAATATGATCTTTCAAAAATGAGTGTTGTTGATAAAACAAGAGAAGTGAACAAATTAGAAAAAACAATCAAAGCATTGGAAAAGGATCTCACATTGGAGAAACCTTTAAAAGAAATAAATGAAATTCTTTGGGATAATATCATTCAATCAATAAAGGATGTTTGGTCCTCAATTCAAATAATGGATGAACATAATAACTTAGTTAAATTAGCTCTGGATGAGATTGAGAGATCAAGACAAGAGTTGGGAAATATGCCAGAAGAGGCCAATAGACTTATACATTTTTTGAATACTCAGACTAAGAATCAACTTGCAGAAATTGGTATTCAGGACAGGACCGGAACAATTCTGGAAATAAAGAGAGTTTTTACTAAAAGAAATCTGGTACAGAAATTAGAACGAAGGTGTTTAGATATGCAAGAAGAAATCATTTCCTTCAGAGAAAGATTGAATATTTTGTTAAATAGAGGATTGCCCAGTCCTATAGTTGCAGAAGATAAGCTAATGGACCTTGATAGTTATGTTGAAAAATTGGACAAATATGCTGATAATCAAGCTAGTTCTTCAACCATTTCATCAAAAGCAGCATTGCCTACAGGGAAAAACCTTCATGACAGATTGGAGAATTTATTTTATCTTGAGCATGAAGTAAATCATTTGTTCCCAAATCAGCCTAATTTCTTCAAATATACTGAGGCTGATGAAACACTAAGAAAGTTGCAAAGGACCAGAGTGCCAGAAGTTCAGTGGTGGGAAGAAATGTTGGAAATTTTGTAAAAAATTATCCTTACATAAATTTTTGGATGCTTTCTCAGATATTTGGATGCCTCGGGCATATTTGGATGCTTTCTCAGATTTTTCGATAATCTCCATGTGGACCGTTACTGGGTTTTATATCATGTCCCTGTATGTGACATGGGGTATTTTTCTATCATTGTCTGGGGTGGGACTTCCAGTTTTCTGGATGGATATTTGGGTTCCAATCTTCAGATGTGAAAATGTAATGACTTCATGGACTGTTTTACTTCATATAATATATTCAAAACAACGTTTTTTCTCTTGTGAAAAAAAAATGATTAATGTTTATCACTCTGCCTTCAAAACTAGCGATGCTGGTCTATGTTGCTGGTTTATTGATATGGTCCGATGGTCTTTTTATATTTTGGACATATCACACTCACATGATTAGCGTTTTTCTCTGTTCAAGGATTTTGGGTACTTTAATTTGTATTTGGAACAATGGACGTCGGTACTCTATCTGTTGCTTTACTATTCTACATACCGCTATTTTACTTTCTTATAGATGCCTCGAGCATATTTGGATGCTTTCTCAGATTGTCGATAATCTCCATGTGGACCGTTACTGGGTTTTATATCAAGTCCCTGTATGTGACATGGGGTATTTTTCTATCAATGTCTGGGGTGGGACTTCCACTTTTCTGGATGGATATTTGGGTTCCAATCTTCAGATGTGAAAATGTAATGACTTCATGGACTGTTTACTTCATATAATATATTCAAAACAACGTTTTTTCTCTTGTGAAAAAAAAATGATTAATGTTTATCACTCTGCCTTCAAAACTAGCAATGCTGGTCTATGTTGATGGTTTATTGATATGGTCTGATGGTCTTTTTATATTTTGGACATATCACACTCCTCACATGATTAGTGTTTTTCTCTGTTCAAGGATTTTGGGTACTTTAATTTGTATTTGGAACAATGGACGTCGGTACTCTATTTGTTGTTTTACTATTCTACATACTGCTATTTCACTTTCTTATAGATGCCTCGGGCATATTTGGATGCTTTCTCAGATTTGTCGATAATCTCCATGTGGACCGTTACTGGGTTTTATATCAAGTCCCCGTATGTGACATGGGGTATTTTTCTATCACTGTCTGGGGTGGGACTTCCACTTTTCTGGATGGATATTTGGGTTCCAATCTTCAGATGTGAAAATGTAATGATTTCATGGACTGTTTTACTTCATATAATATATTAAAAACAACGTTTTTTCTCTTGTGAAAAAAAAATGATTAATGTTTATCACTCTGCCTTCAAAACTAGCGATGCTGGTCTATGTTGCTGGTTTATTGATATGGTCTGATGGTCTTTTTATATTTTGGACATATCACACTCCTCACATGATTAGCGTTTTCTCTGTTGCAGGGTTTTGGGTACTTTAATTTGTATTTGGAACAATGGACGTCAGTACTCTATCTGTTTCTTTACTATTCTACATACTGCTATTTCACTTTCTTATAGATGCCTTGGGCATATTTGGATGCTTTCTCAGATTGTCGATAATCTCCATGTGGACCGTTACTGGGTTTTATATCATGTCCCTGTATGTGACATGGGGTATTTTTCTATCATTGTCTGGGGTGGGACTTCCACTTTTCTGGATGGATATTTGGGTTCCAATCTTCAGATGTGAAAATTTAATGACTTCATGGACTATTTTACTTCATATAATATATTCAAAACAACATTTTTCCTCTTTTAAAGTTTCATTTTTTTTTTTTTTAAATTGAACCTGCCGCCGCTATACCGACGCCTTGTAAGCATTGGAATTGCGATAGATTAGAAACGTCAGAAGAGCGACAGTATAAAAACGTCAGATGAGCGACGTTCAAAACGTTGGACCACATTTCGTCAGAATTGCGACAGTTTATAAACATCAGAAGAGCGACGTCCAAAACATCGAACCACATTTCATCGAAATTGTGACAGTTTACAACCATCGGAAGAGCGACCTCCAAAACGTCGGACCACATTGCGTCGGAATTGCGACAGTTTACAAACGTCGGAAGAGCGACGTTCAAAACGCCGGACCACATTTCGTCGTAATTGTGACAGTTTACAGACGTCGGAAGAGCGACATCCAAAACGTCGGACCACATTTCTTCGGAAGTGCGACAGTTTACAAAGGTCGAAAGTGCGACGGATTGGGAAACGTCGGAAGAGTGACGCTTGTTTGGAAGCGACGGAAAAAGTGTCGGTAGTGCGACACTTTTTAATTGCGTCGAAACTGCGACGGTATGGTAAACCACGTTTTTCCCGCCCTCGAACTGTCGCTCTTGCGACGACTATGTGTCGGAATAGCGACGAATTGGCCGTCGGAATTTCCGCCAAAATTTCTAGTGTAATCTGTTGGTCATCCAAAATACTTTCCAATATCTAAGATTGTTAGGGATAGTTGGGTGATGATTCACATGAATTTAAAACTTCTTAGTGGAATGAATTGGAATCTTAAAATTACTAGCTTATGTGGCAAGTGAATCATCCATGAACTTTTGAGTTTTATGAATCAAAGACAAATTATATTCTGAAAAAGTTTTCAAAACATCAAGAACAACATTTTGATAAGCTCTCATCCTAGGATGTTTGGCCCGGTACTCTCCTTTTACTTGTTTTATTACCAACTTGGAGTCGCCATATACTGTGATTCTTTTTGCACCTATCCTTTTTAAAATTGGAGACCGGTGATCAAGGCCTCATACTCAGTTTCATTGTTAGAGAAATCAAAGGCTAGCTTGTAGGAACATAATATTACATTCCTCAGGACTTTTTCTGACTGATGTATGGGTCTATGGATCCAAATTTTGATGCCAGCTCCATCTTTCCCCAAAGCACCATCGAAATCCATGGTCTAAAGACCTTCCTCATCACTGGGAAATTGAAATTCTGCGGGCTAAAATTCTTCTTCTTTCTGATTGGTTGTACCAATCTAATATTTACCTTTCTTTGATTCAACTGAATCGTACTGTGACTCTTCTATATTTTTCTCTAAAGTGTTTTGCTTCAAGTTTTCTGAATTCTGATTTCCATTTTCTTCTTTCAAGACTTATTGTACATTATTTGTTAACTCTAAAATTTATTCACCTTCTACAAGTTGAATATCTAAATCATCAATACCACTATCATTATACAATATAAATGATTCTAAATCAGTATGTGCAGAATGAATCGGGTGATTATTAGGCTTATCCTTTCTAGTAATCATGTACATCATTTTCACCTCTCGGTACAACTTCCTAAGATGGAAAAATACCATAATTGTTGCATATGAAAAATCAAGTTGTAAAGCATTTCTCAATTTGGCTCCGCAAGACTGTTATAGCAGCATGACATACCTTGGAGGTATGTCATTAACTGCAACATCCATCAACACATTTTTAGCAGGGATTTGATCCAAGGAAACAACTAAGTCTTTGATAAGAATGAGGCAATAGACTCTACCAGAATCGAAGGAATATAGGCCATGATATGGTCGGGTTATGTCCAGCCCTAACTTATCCATGATAGCTTTCATAATTAAATTATGTGAAGCCCTAGAATCCAACATGGCATTACACAGAATTATGGACTCTCAAACTAAGATAAAAAGCAGGGAATTCACTATCTTCAAGGTTCCCATCTACAGCTGGACCAAAAAGGAATTTAGGATGGTCATCACTGACATTGACCATGTCCAAAATGTGGTCTAATTTCAACATCTTAGGAATCTAAGATTTATATCTATCATTTTTACAAGTTCAGTAAGAGGAATAAACACCTTTAACTTAGAAATTTCACTCTCTAAGCTAAACAAATTGGATTGTTTTTCTACCGCTTTCACGATGTTATCCCACTTTTTAGGTTTTTCTTTTGCTAGAATTTATTTTATTTTCACTTCTTTATCCTTCTTCGGTGTACTTATAGATGGCTCAATGTTATTTCTCTGACTTGTGGCAATAGGCTCCTTCTCATTGTTCAGACTAGCGTGGACAGTTTATTTGGGCTGAGCATATTTTTGCCAAGTTGTCCTCTTTTGAGTTGGATTGATAGGAACATATTGGTTTCTCAATGTGTACTATCTTTGCACTGAGGTGAGAGAATTTTGATACCCCCTTTGATAGTCTTCAGATTGGACTACCAACCAATCATCATTTGCAAGCACAAGCTCATGATCATATGACACATAAGATTCTTCTATATACTCATCATATTCAGTATGAAAAATGGGTCCCTGATCTTTCAAAAAGAGAATATTCTCTTCAAAAATATCATCATCATCTTTCAGTGCTTGAGGATAATTTTGGTGTAATGGAGTCCATAATTATTGTTTACCTTGTTGTTCTGGAGCTCTTTGTTCTCGTTTCTTGATGCTGAATTGTGGTTGTTTTTGTTGACCTCAGAAGTTAGGATTCTGAGCTTGATTATCTTGTTGCCTTTCTGAAATGGACACCCAATCGACCATTTTATCTATGGTTTTGATCAAAGTATCAAAATTTTCCTCGGATGAGATTGATGGTTCCTCTATTGAAACTCTCTTTTCAGTTTTAGTTTTAGACTTCTTGATCACAATATTTTCTTCAATGCTAATTGCATTCTTCTACATCTCCTTCGATGAGGTAGGGTTACTTTCTCTAAGTTGGTAAGCAATGTCAGGGTCAAAGGCATTTGGAAAGTTAAACAAGGCCAAATCAGGAGGAGGCTTAATATTGATGGGAATGGAATTGTATACCTTGTTGAAGTGAATAGTATAGTCGTGGATCGACTCATTAGGCTATATTTTTAGTGCATTATAATCGGCCAAGATCTGGAGTGGATTATTCTTTTCCTTCTACTTGGTGAGGAAAAGGTCCGTCAACTGGTGTGAATTATGCACTGAACCAACTGCCAAAGCTCTGAACCATTTCTTTACTTCTCCTAAGAAACTCAGAGTAATGATTCTCATTTTTGGATCCTCATTGTCTAATTCTTCAAAGTCTATGAAGTTTGTGATCTTATCCGTATGCTGTCTTGTTGTAACGTTGATGGTTCCATCGAAGAGTGGAAGCCTTTGTCCATAATTCTGGGGTAAAGAAGTGAGCTAACCCGACAGAACTAATGGAGCAAATATATCCATGATTTTTCTAGGAGGTAAGCTAGTGGTTTCAATAAGAGGTGTTGGTATGAGGGTTGTTTGTAGAGGAGGAAGTGTGGATGATGAAGAAACATCGATATGTAGGGATGTAGCAGCAGTGTGAGTAGGTGAGATTGAAAGAGGATCAATGGGTAAAAGCTCTTACTGATACTATATGATAGATTTCTTAGATGTATATTGAAGATTATTAGCTAATTCTTGAAGCTTAACAAATTGACTCCAAACCTTCCTATCAAAATCCCTTTCTGAATTTGACTCTATGGATGGCACATTAGTTTCAGGCTTTAAGTAATTGAATGTAACTTCAAAAAGAGATTTAATTTCATATAACCTTAAAGGGTCGAATACAATTTCTGACAAAGATGTTTCAAATTTGGATCTAAACAATGACAATTCAAACTTTAGCTCGAAAGGAATGTCTTCAAGTGAAAATATTTTTGCAGGAAAAGATGTAGACCTTACCAATGTAGATGAATCCAAATGAATATATGAATGCTAAGGTCTTTGTTTTCTGATGAGTCTCTCCGGATATTCAATGGGTGAAGTTGGATGTGGATCAAGATTCAATCGTGTATGCCTTTTAACAGAAAATGTATTTTTTCTTCTGCACCTCGACTCTCTACAACTTGAATCAGCCTTCACGAACACTAGGGCCTATCATCCACATGCCTAGAATTCGATGAAAAATTATGGTACACTCAAGGAAGATCTGTCACTTCAGTCCCCAACAACGGTGCCAGAAATGTTAGCCTCCACAATGTCCCGAGGCTGATGAATCGATGTTTGTTAGGTCCCTATATTACTAGTATAGTCCCTTATCGTTGTTAGTGTAACCCCCTTATTGTTATTATTGTAACCTTGTAACCCCCATATTGTTATTATTGTGCCCTTAAATTATTGTTGTTGGGTCGGCTAGGATTACACTGTGGCCCCACTAGGATTACATTGTGGCCCCATGGACTCCTATATATAGAAAGGGGGTTTTGTAATTTGAATCATCCAAGAATTTTTCATTCATGTATTGTATTGGAGGTTTCCCCCTTGAAGTGGCTTATTTATAAGGCATTGATATCTCTTTTCTTCTCTTTTTGGAGCTGGTTTCACAACATTTGGTATAAGAGCTTTGAGATTCTAGGGTTTCGCTGCTCCAAACAGGTCATCGTGGAATTTTTTCTATAATTTTTTTTCTACGAAGTTTCAGAATCTGAAATTTTTAGAGTGCGAAGCCAAAATCCTGAGGAACATATTCACGAAATTTTAGAGCTTGGTTCAGAATATTTTTGGCGATATGATCTGTGCAAGTTAGGTAATTTTGCAGGCTCCTGAATTTAACCTAAACAGGTCATCGTGGTATTTTCGTAATAACGTTTTTTATAGGAAGGTTCAGAAGCTGAAATTTTTAGAGTGAAATCCACAATCCTGAGGAACATCTTTGCACAATTTTAGATATTTGTTTGCAACATTTTCGGAGATATGAGCTATGGAAGTTAGGACTTTTTGAGGCTTCTGAATTTCATCTCAAAGAGGTGATCGTGGGAAAATCTTCATAGCTCTCTCTCTGAGCATCGGATTGGAATGTTGTAAAAAGCAGCCACAAGTACACAGACTGTAGTTTTTTTTCTATCAATTTTAGAGCCAAAGGAGAAAACAGTGAGACGTGGCAAGTCGTACAAGTTTGCTCTACTGAACCAATCCAAAATTGGGTCAGTGTGGGAGATTGGACATAACTTTGCCTTGAAGAGTCCAAATCAGATCAGACCTGTGGCATTTGAAAGAAGCTTCAGAGGGCTACTACAGGGCTTAATTTTAGACATTGAAGATCCACAATTATAGAGATAATTCAATTTCAATATCGAGCTCCTCAAAAGAAAGTAAAATGGGTGTATTTTTTTTTCCGAATTGCATAAGTCTTGTTTGAAGAATCAAGTTGAATTGATTCCAAGGGCATATTGTAGAATATATATCAGTATTGGATTCTAAAATGGCCCCTAAAAATAATTCAACACCCATTAATTCTTTAGAAATCTCTTCTATGACTCATGAAGATGAAGAATGACAACATGGCATATCAAAATTACAAGAGCAAGTGCAACAAATTTCGCTCCCACAAAGAGCAACAAAAAATGACATGGAAGTTTTGAAGAAAGGAGTGGAAACTAATATGGATGGTTTTAAGAAATGCGTGGAATCTAAGATGGATGGTTTGAAGAATGGCATGGAATCTAAGATAGATGGCATGGAAGCTGGCATGGAATCTAAGATGGATGACATGGAATCTAAGATTGATGAGAAAATTGAAAACATGAAGAATGTTCTAAAAGCAGACATGGAAGGTTTGACAAAGTTGATACAATAAATGTTTCCTAATGGTGAAAAGATAGTAGAGGAAACTCATGATGAGAAAAAAATAAATGTTAATCGTGATTTCATAAAATCTAATGTTGGCGGGAAGAACCACCATATTCCAAAACTGGATATGAGGAATTTTGATGGAAAGGATCATGTAACATGGATACTACAGATAGAGAAATATTTTGACTCCATAATGTGAAAAACACACAAAATGTATGCATTGCAACTTTACATTTAGAACAAAATACATTTGTATGGTATTTATGGCTTTGCTCCCATAAAAAATTGTCACTTGGTCAATTTTTACGGAGGAAATGATAGCACATTATGAGGATACAAAGAGTAACACATTCTTTAGCCAATTGATAAATCTCAAACAAAAGGGTTCAATGGGGGAGCAGGAATTACCATATCGTGTAATGCATTGGCAGGAATTACCACTCCTCAAACTCTAGAGATAGAAGAACATATCAAGAATAAAAAGGTAATAGTGTTGATTGATTCAAGTAGTACCCATAATTTTATTCATTGTAAGGTAGCCAAGGAATTGAATTGTTTCCTATACCTAGCACTAGAATGTCAAGTGATGGTTGCAAATGGAGGAACTATAAATTTCTCTGGAAAATGCCATAATATCAAGCTAACCATGGGGGAATATGTATTGACTAGTCCAATGCTTTCCATTCCTATGGGAGGTGCTGATGTTGTACTAGGAGTACAATGTTTACAATCTTTGGGGACGGTAGCTTTTAATTTTCAAGAACTTTTCTTGAAATTTTTTTCAGAAGGAAAGGAAGTCGAATTACGGGGTATTGCGGGGAAGCCAGGAAGGATAATAAGCTCTAATGTCATGACAAAGCTTCTAAAGAAAGAACAATGAGGCGTAATTGCACAATTATGCTCACTAAAAGTTCCAACATCAAAATCATCTATTTCTGCAGATCTCCAACAAGTCTTGGACAATCATTCCAAGGTGTTTGAAACTCCCAAAGGACTCCCACCTATTCGTGATCATGATCATGCTATTCATTTGATTCCGGGAAGTGTTCCTCCAAACATCCGGCCTTATAGATATCCTTACTTCCAAAAGAGCGAAATTGAACGCATGATTGCAGAAATGTTAGAGGCGGGTATAATTCAACCTAGTCAAAGTTCTTTCTCTGCTCCTGTAGTATTGGTACACACGAAGGATGGATCATGGCGAATGTGTCCAGATTATAGGGAGCTCAATAAGCTCACCATTAAAGATAAATTTCCCATTCCTGTGATTGATGAATGATTGGATGAATTACATGGAGCAATTTATTTTACCAAATTGGATCTTCGTTTAGGGTATCATCAAATTAGAATGAACTCTGAAGATATTCCGAAAACAACATTTCAAACTCATGAGGGTCATTATGAATTTTTGTTCATGCCTTTTGGCCTTACCAATGCACCTTCTACATTTCAAGGGTTGATTAATTCCATTTTCAAAGCCTTCCTTAGAAAATTTGTGCTAATGTTTTTTTATGATATACTAATCTAAAGCAGGTCTTGGAAGGATCATGTTCAACATGTTGATAGGGTGCTCAAACTATTGTAGGAGAAACAATTATATGCAAAAAAATCACAATGTTTCTTTGGAGTACAAGAGGTGGAATATCTGGGTCATACTGTATCTCACGAGGGTGTTAAGGTAGACCCTAACAAAATTAAATCCATTAAGGAATGGAAAGTACCCACAACCATAAAGAAGTTGCGAGGATTTCTTGGGTTAACAGGGTATTATCGAAAGTTTGTTAAGAATTATGGGAGAATAGCAGCACCTCTAACAACATTATTGAAGAAAGATGCATTTTCATGGACTCTTGAAGCAACTAAGGCCTTTGAACATCTTAAAGAGGCAATGTGCCTAGCACCGGTCTTAGCTACGCCAGACTTTACAAAAACCTTTATTGTGGAATGTGATGCCTCAGGAAATGGAATTGGTGCAGTTTTAATGCAGGAAGGAAGACCCATTGCTTTTGAAAGTCGTCCAATCAAAGGAAAGTATTTACAGAAACCTATTTATGAGAAGGAAATGTTAGCAATACAGCATGCACTAAAGAAATGGAGAACTTACCTAATGGGAAGACACTTCAAGGTAAAAACTGATCATGATAGTCTTAAACACTTTTTGGAACAAAGACTATCTTCAGAAGAGCAACAAAAATGGGTCACAAAGATGTTGGGTTATGACTTTGAAATAATATAAAAAAAAGGAAAGCTTAATGTTGTTGCAGATGCACTCTCAAGAAAGAATGAAGAGGTGGAAGCATTGCTTTGTGCCATTTCTATTATCCAACCAGATTGGATAACTGAAACAAGAGATGAATGGAAGAAGGACAAAGATGTATGGACACTCATTCAAAAGTTGCAGCAAGATCCTAGTACATCTGATACATTTAGTTGGAAAAATGATTCCTTATGGTACAAAGATCGCTTATATATTTGTAAGAATTCCCAACTAAAACAAAAGATTCTTCTGGAATTTCACACTTATCCTTTAGGAGGACACTCAGGATTTTTAAAAACTTACCACAGGGTGAAGAAAGAATTTTTTTGGGATGGCCTTAAATCTGATATTCAAAAGTTTGTGGCGGAATGTTTGGTTTTCCAACAGAATAAAGTTGAGACAATTAAGACCCTGGGTCTTCTACAGCCTTTATCCATTCCAAGTCAACGTTGGGAGGAGATTTCAATGGATTTTATCACAGGTTTACCTAAGTCCGAAGGAAAGAGTGTCATCATGGTGGTAGTTGATAGACTTACCAACTATGCACACTTTTGTGCATTATCTCATCCATTTAAAGCAAGTACATTTGCTACTACATTTATGGACACATTCAAAAGCTACATGGAAACCCAAGGGTTATTGTGAGCGACAAAGATCCCATTTTTACTGGAAATTTTTGGACGGAGTTATTTTCTTGTTTGGGTACTCAATTAGCTCATAGATCATCTTATCATCCTCAATCCGATGGTCAAAATGAGATAGTAAATAAATGTTTGGAAGGATATATTTGTTGTTTTGTATCTGATAAAAAAACAAAATGGTTCAAGTGGTTACCTCTAGCTGAATGGTGGTATAACACTTCCTTCCATACTGCAGCAAAAATGACCCCATTTATGGCACTTTATGGATATCATCCACCATCCAACACATCATATTTAAGAGAAAATTCGAAGGTTCAAGCAATTGAAGATCACATCAAGCATCAACAAGAAGTTCTCCAACTCTTAAAGGACAACTTGAATTTGGCACAAAATCGAATGAAACAACAGGCAGATCAACATCACACCGAGAGAAGTTTTGATGTAGGAGACTGGGTATTTTTACGGCTACAAACATACAAACAAATGTCCCTCAAACAAGCTAAGAAGGATAATAAATTATCACCAAAGTACTATGGTCCTTACAAGGTGTTGCAAAATATTGGTACTATGGCATACAAATTGGAGCTTCCTGCTTCTTCGCGAGTACATCCAGTTTTCCATGTTTCATGCTTAAAGAAGGTTATAGGTGAAAATCTTCGAGTTCAAACAATATTGCCAGAACTTGATGAGGAAGGAAAAATAATATTGGAACCTGAAGTGGTCATGGAAACAAGAACTCGACAGCTACGGAATCGATCAATTTCAGAGTATCTCATCAAGTGGAAGAACTTACCCAATGAAGATTCTACATGGGAGGATGAGAATTTTATACAGAAGCACCCATAGCTACTCAAGCATTGAGGACAACACTTTTTTGAAGGAGAGGGGCATGTTAGGTCCCTATATTACTAGTATAGTCCCTTATTGTTTTTAGTGTAACCCCCTTATTGTTATTATTGTACCCTTGTAATGCCCATATTGTTATTATTGTGCCCTTAAATTATTATTGTTAGGTCATCTAGGATTACATTATGGCCCCACTAGGATTACATTGTGGCCCCATGGACTCCTATATATAGAAAAGAGGTTTTGTAATTTGAATCATCCAATAATTGTTCATTCATGTAATGTATTGAAGGTTGCCCCCTCGAAGTGTCTTATTTCTAAGGCGTTGATATCTCTTTTCTTCTCTTTTTGGAGCTGGTTTCACAACAATGTTGATGTAGGTAACCTCAAACCAAGATTTTAGTTTGGTAGCTAGACCTACCAAACCAGAGAAGGCTCTCTCTATGAGATCACAACCAAAGGATTTAATTGGATGAGGAGTAGATTTTAGGCTAGTTAGGTCAGCTCTAGGGTTTTGAAAGTTTGATGATTTTGGTGCTAGATCAGGGATGAGACCATGTATCTAGGTCAAATGATCAAAGGGTTACAACTACAAATATATAAAGGATCAAGGTGAAATTTTTTTAATGATGGATTAGGGTTTTGTCAGTGTAGTGTAGGGATTGAAAAAGTGGAGAAGATCTTAATGAGCATGCATCATGAATTCATTAAAACTGAAGGAAATAAACATGAAATGATGTTCCCAAACAAAATAGAGCCAGGAAAGAATTATTCTTATCAAATTTTAGGAAGATCACTGAGGAAAGCAAGGCATGTAAAGAGAATATATATATCATTCATAAAAGACTATAACAGAGAAAAAACAACATCAATAACTCAATGAACATGAATTCCTAGATAATATTTGCAACTGTTCCTCTAAATTTCTGAATAAAAGCTAAAGCACAAGCTACAATGGTCTCAAACCTTTGATGTCTAATAGTAAAAACCTTCTTGATGTTGTTTTGATAGTGTCTTTTGAGGTAAGGCTTGTAGTTTTGGACCTCTAGGTCTTGGTTCTTGAACCATTTATCACCATAATTGGGTATCCTTGTGGCCTATGCTATTACATCAGTTGATATAGTGAGTGTAACTCCTGCAATCATGACCTTGTCCTTCTTGAGATGAGTGGAAAACAATTTAGTCAATTTAGCATGGTATTTGACTCTTTCAACTTGCTCACAAATGGAAGACACCCTACACTGAAAAAACTTCTTTGAAAATGGTGAAGACATTAGCTCCTGAGTGGTTATGGGTTCATATCCTGATATTTGGCCTCCCTTGTTTTAAGGCCTCTTATCTCCCTCCATATGTACTTTGTGCGGGGAAAACCCTAATAGTGAAAAACAGGGGAAGGGAGTAGGATGGAGGGGTTAAGAGAGGGAAATGGGGATGGAAAAAATTACGGGAGTAGGGAAGGGTGTTAGGAATGTTAGTATGAATCCTTTGTCAAAGTGTACGAAAAAGGACCACTTTAGCTACGCATAACTAATAGCCCTAACAACAAAAGTGGCTGCCAATATCTTCAGATCTGCGGTTAGTTATACAAGAAAAGAGCTGCAAAACACCAGATCTATGCATGGAAAGACATTAAGCAGTAAAAACAAGGGTTTTCTCCATATACCAATAGACAAGAAAAGAACAATTTTTGAAAGAAATTTTATATTAATTGGGCACCTGGGAGGAAAACAAGAAGGCGTATCCAATTCTCCTCAGTGGTATGGGTTCTTGGAAGTCCTCAGCACTTCAGATCTAAGATTTCTCTCTCTTGTTGGTGTAGAAAACCCAATGCAAAATGAAGACTCAATGGGAGCTCACCACGGCAAATGATGGAAAAATGGGACCAAGTGTATAGATCGAGTGTTGCTGACAGAGCCTTGAGTGAAGAATGGTAGGAAAAACCCTCCTATTTATAAAAAATGTTAGGTCATTCTAGATCTTGGTGCATGGGTTACTTGATCTAGATCCAATTTTTATGGAATATTTTATTATATTTGTTGGAGGAGAAGGTATTTTGACACGATTGTAATTTAATTTATCAAAAATAAATAAATAAATGATTTATTTATCTTTTTAAGAAGCGGTTGAAAAATCAAATAAATCATTTATTTATTTATTATTTTAAAGAAGTGGTTGAATGATAATTAAATAAATAATAATTTATTTAATTATTTATAAATGATTTAGTCATATTTAACAAGGAATATTATTTAAATAAGATTTAAATAATTATTCCTAGAAAATAATAAGATAAATAAGGATTTATCTAATTAATTTCCTTGTTTTGGGTTAAATATAACCAGGAATTAAATTATTGTTTAATCAATTATTCCATGAGGAAAATCAAACAAATGTATGTTTATTTAATATTTCCTTATGGGGTTTCCTGTTTAGACCATAAACAACTTAATAAAGGTGATTTACTAAGTTATTTTCATAGTGAAAGCAATTTTACTTGGAGTAAAATTGGTCTTACATGATGTACTTAGGTCCATCTAATGATAATAGGTTAGATGACCAAAAAATGGTGTAACAGTTATACCCCCAGCGTGCAAGTGTAGGAGCAAATCGTATGACGAAGTACGTTGTAGTAGCAAAGAACTCAATCACTAGACAACAAAAGGAAGTCGAGGAGAGAAATTCAAGGTGAATGGTGTCTTTGAAGGACTAGACCACAAGGGAGGCAGGAGCTTGCAGTGCAACAGTCTCTTTTATGAGAGAGAATTTTTGTGCTGAAGGCGGCGGGGGAGGCATACCTATGCCCGCCGAGACAAAGTAAAAAAGAATAGTGTGTCCAGTAAACAAGGGACCGAACCATAAAGTACAGCCAGCATAATCATGAGCCAAATAAAAATACAATGAGGAATCCCATATACATGTTGTGCTTGGGATAACAGCCAGAACTTGTACAATAATATCTGAGTACATGAGATACAAATACAACCCAAATGCCCCCTGTAAATGGGGAAGGGATCACAAAATCTGACTGATACATGCAAATCAAAGAGGCACTGCAAGTGGCTAAGGCCAACATCATCAAATATCTGGAGCTACATCGAAGGCTGCAAGGAGGAGGTCATCCGGGCATGTGGGGGCTACCTGCAGGGCCACCCCCTCATGAGGGTTGAGACATCTCACACACACCCGGGAATCATCAAGAGCTGTTGCTTTGTCACTGAACCATCAAGTATACGGATCTCGGTCATGCTGAAAGGAGCTGGAGTGGAGAAACAATCAAGTCAAAGGGAAATGGGAGATCCCTTTGCTTGATCCGAGGCACCGAACAAGAGTGGAAGCTGGAACCAAGGTACACCGCCCTCTAGACCTGGCTTCTGGAATGAATGAGCTGATGTCGATAGAAGAGGTTCCACCATCAGTGAGGCAATGAGAGATCCTCAACTAAGGCACGAGAGAAAATAGTAGAGCGACGGACAGACTAACACTAATGGTGATAGTGAAGTGGAAAGGACTGAGTAGCGAATGGACGACTTCCCTTGTTAGAGCATAAAGGGCATGAATGACATGGCAGCAACTGGCACAATATCATAAGGGATAGTGGACAGTGGGACTGAAGGTCATAAAGTACGACACAAGAGAGAGACCAATCAATGAAGGATGGAGGGCTATAGCGGGGTACAAAGGGACTCGGGATAGACTCCATGATTGCGATGATGACTCAACTTGGATGCTCTAAACAAGGGCGACTCGATGGTGCTGCCACACAGTAAAGGCCCAATGGGGGCCCATAAAAACATGAGTACAAGATGGTAACTGATGACGAAAATCGACACAAACAAAGACAATTAAGGAGGCAAAATGGTGCCCCAAGTACAAGTGTCGTAAGTGAGGAAATTCGATTTTAAGGAGGGGTGAAGTGACCCTTCTTGGACAAAATGTGTATTGGTGAAGTATAAAATCTCAAAAAAATAACAGATACCCATTTGAGGGCTCGGTGAGAGCTTTCCAATGGTACAGACGGTTTGTCAAACGGGGCTATGGTATGGTCGCAACGGTCGAAAGAAGCAACGGGGGTTCTCTTTTAATAAGGCATTTTCCCTCCAAATTCACTCATTTGCTATTGTTCTTTGTGGTATGAATGTGTAGAGAGGAGAGAAGGCCCTAAATCTTGCGCGATCGTAGCAGTTAAGCCAAGCCAGATTGGGGCCACAGGCCCTGGTTTGCGAGGTAAGAGGCCTAACCTTACTCTTTCATTTTGATGGATTGAAAGTTCAGTTTAGGGCCCAAAATCTCAGAAACAGACCCTCCTTCATCTCTACGGCCAGGTTGCACTTTTTGGGCCAAAAAGTGCGACCTGGGACATAGGTTTCAGGGCAAAAACTGCGACGTGGTCCAGAAGTGGGCAGAAAACTGCGACCTGGGAGATGAGGGGGTTTTGGTGCTGTTTTATGGATGAGAGTTGGGTTTTTGTGTTTGGGTATGGTATTCCCAATCTGTATGCTAAAAAAGATGATGTTTTTGTGCAGGTATGGCAGATTTACGGGTTAACTGGAGAGAGAGAGACCTGGGTACATTACGGGCAGAGATCCAGGCGGATCAAGGTGTCCGTCGTGTGTTGGCCAAGTTTGGGGTTCTAAAATTTTTGGAGAACCCGTTGATGAGAGCAGGAGAGCCTTTGTTGGCCCGAATTATCAGTTACTGGGATCCAGAGCATGAGGTCTTTGTAGTGTAGGGGCACAGGATCGAACTGACAGTCCAGGATGTGTATTTCTTGACGGGTCTCCCACCACTGGGGATTGTGGGAAACACGCAACCAGTGTTACCGCGGGGGCGGCATATCATAGAGTTTGTGGAATGACATTGTCGACCGGGTCTCCAAGTCAAGGGGACTCAGATACCGATCGGGTATCTAGAGAGGCTAGAGACCCGTGCAGTGGTCGCAGTTGTGCTGCGTATCCTAGGCAACCAAGCGTTCCATCACATCACCGGGGGGCAGATGATGCTTGTAGAGAGTGTGTTGAGTGGGACCTACTATGGGTGGGCCCAAATGATGCTGGCGTCGCTAAAGCGACAGTTGTCGCTCTGCAAGCGGCAAGTGAACCACGATTGCTCGTATGGGACTTTATTGTGCGCCTTCTTCTTTGAGAGATCCAGGCAGCACGGCCTCGTATATAGCTTCAGGATGGGGCAGGAGAGCCCAGGGATGCGCCGTTGGGGCGCTCTGTTGGAAGGAGGAGGCGGTCGGGCGAGTGTTTCGACACAGGTTCTTTGCCCCTTGGGGATCGAGATCAAGATTATACATAGACGACTATCCCTATAGTGGGATGAGTTATTGTGGAGATCCGGACCTGGCACTTCCGCCTGGTCGAGTATGGGGGCCCGATGGTAAGTGACAGATTGCTATTCTTGTATGGGCATATTAAAGTTTTTGAATAGTAGATAGGGTACTGATTCATGTACTTTTGGTATGCAGATATAGATCTGGTAAAACCGGCCGGATATATGGGACGACCGGCAGCATCTAGAGCTGCAAGTCTGAGTGGGTCGAGAGCAGCGCATAATGAGGATGCGGCCGCCCTTCTGGAGGACATCCGCCGTAGATGCGAAAGGTTGTTGAGCGGAGTATCAGAGCGCGGGTGGCGGGGGAAGGACTTGGACGACCAGTATATAAAGCTATGTATTGGGTTACCCTTGGAATGGCGAGGTATCATGCGGCGCATGGCGATGGTTGGTCAGACTGTGCGTGATCTACGAGCTGCAGGAGCAGAGCCATTGGCTCGGGATCCTTTAGAGAGTGATTAGATGTAGGGCAGGTGGTGCCCCCTAGTGTGTATGTAGGGGCAAGTGGTTCCCCCCAGTTTTTGAGCTTTATTTTTTGTAACATACTATGGGCATGTCATATGTTTCAGAGTAGATGGACTCTAAAAACATGTTATATGATATATATTATGCATATGTATTGTGTTGATGATTTGAAATTTTATTGTCTTGTGTGTGATAAATTCCAGTCTAGAACATGGTTTGCAATGCTATCTACGTAGTGATTACGTTCTCGAGGTACATGGTGAAAGTGATGGTTTCAAATGCACATATCAAGAGTTTCACTCGTAAATAGCGTCTAAACGGCACAAGGTTATGCACCGATAAGCCTGTTTAATTGCGTAGAAGTAGGGAATCCAAGCGAACGTGCAAATGGAGGATGTGATGGAAGAGGGCATCGGCTAAGAGACCACGCCTTGCATCATATTCGGAGCACGATTTTATTAAGCGAAGGCCAGTAGACCCAGTTGGAGAGAACAAGGGTATGCAAGGGGGTGAAGATGGCCCAACCTGCCGAGGCTAGATTCCGGGAGTAACGACTTTCACTGTCGGCGTAACCGAAAAAGGGTGTGGATGGGGGGTCCTCCGGAATGGTGTTACAAGACAACAAATGAGGGGAGGAGAGACAATGACAGCAGCGTGAGTGGATAGAAGACATCGAGCGGTAACTGCGGGAAGGAGTGCAAGGAGCAGGATGACTATGACTCATATATGAACTAAAGGGTGGTATATGAGGGTTATCGGAAGTATGGCGAGGACTCAGGCTGCGAAGGTCAATAGAGATACTGGTGGAGTGATCGCATATATGGGTATAAAAGGGGTGGTCAGGTGAAACGACAGGGGAGGATGCAGGAGGACTGGGCTCCAAGTGTCTCGCAGAAGAGGATAGGTAGAGAAGGGTCGTGGTAGACTCCGTCATCTGGACATCAGGGGGGGGAATGTCGATGGGAGCGGGGGGATCCTCAGGCTGACCTGAAGCATACTGCGCGAGGATGGGAGAGGCGGATTGATTTTGTTCAACCTCATACTCTCGAACTACCTCTAAAGAGGCACGATAATCTGTCAGGTGAGGACAATGGTGGGAGTAATGGCCATGAACGCCGCACAAAGCACAGGGTTTGTTGGTGCAGAGAGTCTTGGGGTTCTTGGTTACAGACGAAGAAGGAATGGAGGCTTCAGGGACCGTAGACTCGGGGAACGCGACTTTAACCATGGGCTAAATATGGGGCAACTCGGGACAAGCATGGGTGGCATGACCGATGACATCACACAAGGCACAAGGCTTTGCAGGCGGAGGAGGGGCCGGGTCAGTCGTGGTGGTCTTGTCTTTGGGTGCCCCCTTGCAGGCTTTTCCTTTCTTCTCGGGAGCCGTCACGACAGGAGAAGGGTCCTGTGGAGGTGCTGGGGGCACAGTGGCAACGGGGGAAGCGAGGGGGACCGGTTGAACCGGTGTCAAAGCCATGTAGGGTTTGGGGTGACCAGGAGGGGTGGCGGCTGGGGGATCAAGGTACCAGACTGGTATGCCCAAGGTTAGGTTAGGGAGAGAGAGGGTGGCCATGACGGGGACAGAATATACTCCGGGAGGGGGAGCCAGGAAAGGGATCTGCCCAGCAGGGTAATAACCAAGAGGGACGGATCCGAGATGGTTAAGGCCAGGGGGAACCGATCCAGGAGGATAAAGGGGTGTAGGGATACCAGTTGTAGGGGAGGGCCAGAAGGAGGAGGTCCGGCTGGCTGAGATGAATGGCTAGGAGCGGGTTGCGGAGGGCGAGGGGGAGGTTGCTGACTAGCCGAAGCAGGCCGCTTAAGGCAGCCTGAGACGATTGCATCATGCAAACATTCGATAAGCTGGGATCAGTGATAGGAGGAGGGGGGAGACTGGGAAAAGTTCCAAGCAGGGAGGAATCTTTGTAAACGCCGGGGGAGACACTGGTCAAGGAATCGACGGTTTACTTGTTGGCTACAGAAGAGATAGTCGTCTCAGGTGAGGTCTGAGATTTTGGCTCATGATATGTCAACTGGTCAATGGTGACTATCTTTCCGTTATGGGGGAAAGACATCTTGCGGAAAACCGCGGATGGGACAGCAAACATAGCATAGGTGTAGCTTCTCCCCAATAGAATGTTGTAGTCTAGCGGGGTGTCTATGACTTCGACATCAATGCAAACAATCTTATCGGCGAGGGTGATAGGACAATTACGAAACAGGCCAATGGGCTGGGAGGCATGGCCGTCCCACGCTCGAAGGGTGATCGTGGAAGGGGCCAGCTCAGGGGATCCGAGTTGCTTCCAAACCGAAGCGGACATCATGCAGGTGGATGCCCCCTCATCAATTATACACCGGGACACGTTGGTGTTCCGGATTTTGACGGGGTTTTGGAAGGCGACGGAAGGAGGAAGAGGAGGATGGTCCGATTGAGTGGCATCGAAAACAATCATTTGGTCATCAGCAGGATCTGCAGCACCCACGGCAGATAGTAGAGCCTTCTTTTGGGAAGGGCAGGACTGGAAGAGTTCCAGTGTGGAAATGGCAGCAGGAGATTGCGCCAAATCATCTACTATGCTATATGAATGGGCAGCTCGACCGGAAGCAGTGTTTCGACATAATGGTCCCTTAGGAATCTTGGTACGAACCTCAAATTTGGGTTGAGGGATATGTAAGAGGCCATTGGATATTGAAAGAGGCTCTGTAGAACCTGAAGAAGGAGGCTCGGGGGCAGACTGAGCGGGAGGCTTGGGGTACTGGCGAGACCGAGTTTGAAGGTGAAGATCGACGGATGGGGAAGGATCAGAGCTCATCATGAGGATATGGTAATCGGAGGAACCAGAAATGGAAGGTGGAGTGGAGACCCGCCCGTCAGGTGGTTGGGTAGCCATGAATCCTTGTTGAGGGAAAGGATCAGTAAAAACAGCTGGTTGGGTAGTGGCCACATTAGGAGGAGCATGAGGGGAGGCATGTTGTCCGCGCAATGTGGCTTGAGACTCCCACATCTGCCGCATCTGTGGTAAGAGGGGACAATCATGGGTATAATAACCGTAAACACCGCAACACGAACAAGGTTTATTGGTGCGAAGAGGCCTGTCTGGCTTGGGATGAGTGCCCTGTTGCTGGTTAGCAGTGTTAGGGTAAAAACCCTGAGGATTGGGTCCATGAGTGCCAGGGGCATATTGATTTGGATTGCCTCTATGCCTTCTTTGAGAAGAAGGGGGATTAGTCGCGCCCTGCTGTGCAAATACTTGCCCTGGAGGGGGCTGTAGGTGCTGGTGCTGGGTTTGAGGAGGCAAGGGAGGAGGAAGCGCATATGCTGGAGGAGCTGGCGCACCAGGCTGCGGATAAGGGTAATGGGTAGGTTGGGCAAAAGGAGGAGGCATGCCGTATCTTGGATACATGCTACCGGGAGGGGGAAGAGTGCTAGAGGTGCTGGCCCCTCCGTGAGGGAGACCATAGCCCATAGGAGGTTGAGCATATGGATGGGAAAGGGCTCCAACGATACCGTCGGCGGAATGAGATGCCCCCGGGGCGTGAGCGTCACCGGGCCTGGGGAGGTCAGGAAGAACGGTATAAACATAACTAGACTGAGCATAGATCAGGTCATATTTCAAGGCTATTTGGAGGGCGGCTTCTTCGGTTTGAGGAAAATGGGAGGCGACATCTTTGCCAATGGGGGCTAAGAGAGAGCGAAGGAACCAGTCCATGTAGATCTGATCTTCGAAGGGGGGAGCTCGACATAAGCTTCGTCTTCATCACCATTCCTGAACATGGGTGGAAAGGCGGGTCGAAGATGTTTGCTTAAAAGAGGTCAAGAGCTCCGTACCGGTATCGTATCGGAGAGGGAGCTGGAAGTAAGATAAAAAGGCTTGGGCAATGGTCGCAAAGGTGGTATGGGAAGAGGTGGCTTGGTTGACATACCATTTAGAAGCTTCGCCGGTAAGCGTGCGTTGGAACAAACGAAGATGGATGGAGTCATCGGTAATGGAATTGGAGGAACACCACATGTGGAAAGATCGGACATGATTGGTTGGATCTTCTCCAGCAAGGCCTTCAAACTTAGGGATGTTGGAGGGGAGCTTGGTTGGCATAGCAGGCCAAACAACATCGTGGCGGATAGGGTCATTGATCAACTAATTGAAATCGGGGAGGCTGAGGCCTGCAATGTACGGAAACAAGGGTATGGCTGAGGTAGTTCCTGTGGTGGTTTCAAGTAGTAGCATTCACATTAGGGCCTCGGAGCACTGCTAACGTTGGGCCTCGGGACCTACATGGTGAAGGTGACAGTGGGGAGAAACTGTGGAGGAGAAAACCAACCTTAATGAATCAAGAGAGGAGTCGGAGTGCGAACTCGGAGGAGGACTGGCTCAACGACAGCGGGTCGGAGCAGGTCGATCGACCGGAAACTGAGGGTGAAGGCGAAGAAGTATCCAGGAAAGGCACCTTGGGGGCGCAATGACGACGGGAAGAAGGAAACCGACAAGGGAAAATAGGGACAGAATCATGACCTCAAGGCGAAGGTGGCAAGGGGAGTAATTGATTTTAGAGGAGCCAAGGCAAGTGTGTTAACTGTGCTACCTTTCTTCAGGTTTGTTGCATGCATAATTTTAATTTTTAAACCCTTTCCGTTTTGAGAGCAAGAAAAAAGTGTGCTGCGTAACTGAAAATAAATCTGCAGAGAACAGTATATAATGCTGAAATAGTAGAAAATTAACAGCTACTTGTTTATCTATCGAACCCAAGAAGGCGGGTCTCTCAAAACTAATCTAAAAAAGGGGAAAAACCTAGGCAAAACACACGGAAAAGAGGCCAATAGATCTAAGGTCGGGAGGGACAGGGATCTAAAGGATAAAGCTGCTGAAAAGAGGAGCAGATCATAGCCAAGAGACAGAGGCAAGGTGGCTGGAAAAAGGGAGGAAATCAGCAAAAAGTGGAAAGGACAGGGAGGAGGTCCTAAAAAGAGGTCCAAACAAAACGACAAGAGGTGATTTGAAAGGAAGAAAGGCTGATTTAAAGGAATCTGAAGAGGGGGTTTCAGATCTGAAAAAGGGAAGGCTGAAACTCTGAAAAACAGACGGCTGAAACAGCTAAAACTCTTCCACAAAAAGTGGAGGATACTGAAGCCCTAGGGGGCTAGGTTCCCACTTAGATGAGTAAAAACAGATCAGAACTAGGTCAAAGCGGGCTGAGACAGAGGCTGGAAAACCCTGACAGAAGCTTCAGCAAAACCCAAAAAAATTGCAGAAAAACCACTAAAAAATTGGCAGGTCACAGGTTCTGACCTGTTTTCAGTGCAGGTCGCAGAAAAGAGGCTAAAAAGTGCGATCTGGAGGTCCAAGTCACACTTTTTGGGCTGAAAAGTGCGACCTCCCATTCCGGTTGTCTCGGCGACAGATTTTCGGAAACGTTTCCGTCTCAGTTGCGGCTGATGTTTCTTACCTGCGCAATAGGGCTAGAAACACACGAAAGTTAAAAAATTTAATGTTTTAGGGTTTTATGTGAGAAAAAAAACATAAAAATAGGAAAAATAAACAGCTGAAAAGAAACCCTAGGGTATGAAGTAGCTGGATATGCAGGAATATGAAAAACGACAGCGGTCGTAATTTAAAACCCGTGTGGAGTCGCCATTTGTTAGTATGAATCCTTTGTCGAAGTGTACGAAAAATGACCACTTTAGCTACGCATAACTAATAGCCCTAACAAAAAAAGTGGCTGCCAATATCTTCAGATCTGCGGTTAGTTATACAAGAAAAGAGCTGCAAAATACTAGATCTATGCATGGAAAGACATTAAGCAGTAAAAACAAGGGTTTGCTCCATATACCAATAGACAAGACAAGAACAATTTTTGAAAGAATTTTTATATTAATTGGGCACTTGGGAGGAAAAAAAGAAGGCGTATCCAATTCTCCTCAGTGGGATGGGTTCTTGGAAGTCCTCAGCACTTCAGATCTAAGATTTCTCTCTCTTGTTGGTGTAGAAAACCCAATGCAAAGAATAGAGCTCAATGGAAGCTCACACAGCAAATGATGGAAAAATGGGACCAAGTGTATAGATCCAGAGTGATCTAATAGGCAACAAAAGGTGAAGAATGGTAGGAAAAACCCTCCTATTTATAACAAAATATTGGGTCATTCTAGATCTTGGTGCATGGGTTAACCCGATCTAGATCCACTTTTTATGGAATATTTTATTATATTTGTTGGAGGGAAAAGGTATTTGACTTGGGTCAAATCCCTTAATTTGTCAAAAATAAATAAATAAATGATTTATTTATCTTTTAAGGAAGCGGTTAGAAGATAATCAAATAAATAATGATTTATTTAATTATTTAAGGAAGTGGTTGAAAGATAATTAAATAAATAGTGATTTATTTAATTATTTGTGGGTGATTTGGTCATATTTAACAAGGAATATTATCTAAAATAAGGTTTAAATAATTATTCCTAGAAAATAATAAGATAAATAAAGGTTTATCTAATTAATTTCTTTGATTTTGGGTTAAACATGACTGGGAATAATAATTAAATTATGGTTTAATTAATTATTCCATGAGGAAAATCAAACAAATATAGGTTTGTTTAATATTTCCTTTGGGGTTTCCTGTTTAGACCATAAACAACCTAATAAATGTGGTTTATTAAGTTATTTTACATAGTGAAAGCAATTTTACTTAGGGTAAAATTGGTCTTACATGGTGTACTTGGGTCCATCTAATGATAATAGGTTAGATGACCAAACAATGGTGTAACAAGGAAGGTTTAGGAAGTGGAAAGGGAGGGAATTAGAGTAGGATTAGGCCTAGGGAAATTTAACACAGTCTTAGGTCTAGGGGACTGCCAAAAACACATCATAGGGATAATGGTGTCATGTAGGGGCTTAGGGATTGAAAGTGAGGGGATGTGAGGGATTTAGGGAGTGTCTTTGAGTGTGAGGAAATACAAAATTACTATGGGAAGGTTAATTTTACTTGAAAATTTTAAAATAGAAGCTCTCCCACAAAACACGGCGTGGGGCTTTATGGAGGAGTTACACCATGAAATCAAGGAAAACAAACTGAAAGGGAGGCCGCCAAGGCTTAAAATTACTTGTAAAACCCTGAAGAATGCTTGGAGATCCTTTGAAAAAGTCTTGAAAACTAAATTTTATCCTCTTGGAAAGAAAACACAGCGTAGGATGGAAAACACAACGTGGCACCTCCAAAACACAACATGGTAGCTTGTGGTCACTTTTTTAGGGTCTTCTTGGATGGTGAAGTGTTGAGGTTTCCTTGGTAGGTGAGTGAGAGCTCTTCTTCAATAGGATGAATGAGAAAAATGAATGAAATGGTCTTTTATAGATTGTAAGAGTTAATTTTATTCATAGTAGTGGGTTGGCCCACCACATGCTTTTCTCCTTGTGTTTTGAACAATATGTAGCTTTGGAACTTTTTGTGCAGCTTAGGAACTTATTACGTCATGTTAAGATGAAATTACACTTGAAACAAACTTTAGTGAGAAATCTCCCTACTTCTACTCCTTCATTTTCCAAATTTATGCATGAAATGACTGATTTTTTATGACTGAAACCTGAATGACCTAATGAAGACACTGAGTTGGATGAAGACCATGATGACACAACTGAAATGAATATGAAGACCTTGTAATGATGACCCATCCAACTGTGATATGGTAATGAATAGCAAGCGAAATTTTTTGGAAGGAGAAAAAATAGTCCTAGACACCACTAGCCATTGACCACATTTTTATTTGAAGACCTACTGAAACCATGAAAATTTGACTTGACACCTAATAAAATTTTTGAAAGAGCCCATTTGATCACTGGTGACAAGAAACAATTATTGACACTAACAAGATGTATGATGATTTAAAGGTTTATGACACTAATATTATTCGTCATGTTATTATGATTAAACCGAATACTAAACATATACAACAAAAGTTAAGAAAAAATCATCCTAAGTTAGAAAATCAAATCAAAGAAGAATTGAACAAAATGTTAAAAGCTAGGATATTTTTTCTAGTCAAACATTCACATTGGGTATCAAACTTGGTTCCAGTAAGGAAGAAAAATGGGGACATTAGAATTTGCATTGATTTTTAGAATCTTAACAAACATTCAGAAATAAGATAATTACCTCGTTCCTCATATGGAACAAATTTTAAAATTTGTTGCTGGTTAAAAAATGTTTTCTTTACTTGATGGTTTGTCTGGCTATAACCAAGTGTTGGTTTCACCGAAATACCAATATATATATATATATATATATATATATATATATATATATATATATAATTAAATGGAGAACATTCACCTATCATGAGATGCCATTTAGTATAATAAATATTGGGAAAACATTTCAACAAGCAATGGATATTTCATTTAAGGGTATGATTAATAATTTTATGCTTGTTTATCTGGATGACATAATGATTTATTCTAAAAAACATGAAGATCATGTTGAATACTTGAAGAAAATATTTGACATATGTAGAAAATACGATTTATCATTAAATCCTAAGAGAGTATATTTTTTTTAACTGAAGGTAAGCTCTTGGGATTTGTAGTATCGAAGCTGTGATTGTGATTGAACTAGAAAGAGAAAAATATATATTACAAATTTCTCTTCCCCATAAAAAATCAATGTAATCATTTATTAGAAAGATAAATTTTGTAAGAATATTTGTTCCTAGCTTTACAAAGATTGTAAGACTGATGTGGCATATGATAAAAACATATCATATATTCAAATGGGACACAACAGAGAAGGAATCTTTCAAAAACATAAAGGAATAGGTTTCTACTGCACCTACTCTAATCATCCCAAATTTCGAAAGCGAATTTGTTTTATATACTTTTCCCTCTAACTTGTCCTATGCGATTGTCCTAACTCAAAAGAATCTGGATGGTATAGAGATACCAATTTATTTTATGAGTTCAGGGTTACAAGGAGTAGAGTTTAATTTTCCTGAAATTGACAAATAGGGTTATGCAATATTTAAAGTTGTCAAGAATTTTTGACCATTTCTTTAAAATATTGTACAAAAGTGATTGTTCCTCAACTTGCTATACGAAATATTCATAATAGAAGGATCCAGGATAAAAGAGAGTGAACTCAATGAATACACTCTAGGAGTATGAATTTGAGATTAAACCATAAAAGATCATTAGACGACAAGGTATTTGCATACTATTAGAAAAATTAGAAGGATCACAAACTGATAAGGAAGAAGGTCGATATAATGAATTATAGGTAATCCAGGAAGAAATACTTTACATTCTTGTACCAACCAATACCTTTTTAGAAACCAAGAAAATACTGAGAGGGGGGGCGAATTAGTATTGTAGGAATTTTAAAAATGTATTTCACTTGTAAAAGGATACTAGGACAACATAAAATACTTCAGCAATTATTTCATTTGAGTGTGAAAATAAGTAACACAAAGGGAAACACAAATTATTGAAACTTTTCTTCAATTCCTTCATAAGGAAAGCTACTACTTGTTGTTACAATTTTTTTTTGGATACAACCAGCACGAAGCTAGTATTCCCTGAATTAGTAACTATAACTGAAATGAGATACAACCCATAATATTTATCAACTAATACTAAAAGGAGATACAACCCCTGCCTTGAAAGCTAAAACTTGCTTGAACTCAATGGTTCATCTTTCATACAATTTTCATACTTAAATCATGAATGAAAAATCCTTACATAAACAATTAATTTTTTCACTTCAAACACTCACCACAAACACATTCAACAGTCTTTGATTACTGGTAAATCCACCAACTACACCAACAACAACAATACAACCCAACTTGCACAATACAAAATTCTACCCAATCGATTATGTTGATAAAGAATTTTGACTAATAATTTTATCTTCTTTTCCTTTTAGTTAACTTGAAATTTAATATTTGCATGAATCTCTTATTTTTATAATTTTCTAGCTTCTGTAAAGTAATATGAATGTGTTCTCCAAGTATTCAAAAACTTCTTATCTGTTTCTATGAGAAAACTGAACTTAACTATCAATTTTCACTATTCTGTAACTTTACAGGTTTTAGTTAGACTTTTGACTACAATTCCAAATTTGGTTGACTACTAAATTTGGCCAAACTACCAAATAAGCCATTAAATCTATCCATGCTTCTAATGTCGTGAATTCCAAGTTTATCTCATTACTGTTTATGGTGAAATTTATTAAATATGGCACAATAACACTGATTTTTCCATTTCGCCAAATTTACTAGGTGCCTTGTACGTTGACCCCTTAGCCCATATGACCAATGATCATGACCTCGACCTTAATCTCTAGTGCTCAATAACATGTGTCCTATATGAATGACGTCATACTGACATCACATGGGCCACGTGGATTCCAATGAGTGATCCACTTTCCACCTAGAAATGGCCCACTTGGCCACCTAAAAAGTCCAAAAATAGTTGCACATGTCCTTGTGTACTAACACCATATCACCTTGATAGGTCACCATCGCTTTCCACTTGTCTAATTTTATCTTGTGCCATGTTGTCGTTTCCCTCCTGTCACCTTCCACACAGTCACTTTTTGTCTCATCATTTGTCCACTGTGTGTCCCATATGTTGGAGAAAACCATTCGTGGTTTGTGGACCCCCCCTAAACGGTTTGGTGGTAAAGGTGGGGGGTCCACTATTAACCAAAAACTTCAATCTCAAGATTTAAAGTATGGAAATTTTGGAATTAACAAACTCCCTCCCCCTTATATTAACCCTTGGGCGTGATTGAGCCCACACATGTTCGTCGATGGGTCAGTGGTGATGTGTGGCACCAGATCCACCACCAAAGTTTCTCGACGTTTAACTCTAGTCCTTCTGCCAATTTCTCTACCAGGTTTGGCCATGTTTGCCAAACACCAAAACTAACTCCAACTAAGTCAATCATCATTACTTTAGCTGCATCCTTTTATTTTAGATATTCTAACCTTTGACTGTAAATATCTTCTAATCCAAGAGGGAATTTATAAACTTCCATATACTATTGGATATCTCCTTCAGAGCTCTATCCATTTGAGTGGGTTCCAAGATTATTCATTAGGGAAATTTTGAGGTCTAAAATGGGTCTCCTAAGGAAATTATAAAATAATAGTGGAAATAATAAAAGAATATTAGATTACATCATCAAATTTTAGAGGGAAAAAAGGAAAAAATACTTTTTCAACTCATATTTTAAATTTATCTCCCTATGGTTTTACTCAAATTTCAAGCGGTAACACTCATTGGATGCATAATTTGATTCCTCATCTGAGGAGTACCCATGTTTCATACTTTTGATAGGCCCTACTACATGAAAAATGAGAAATACATGAAAAATGTGATTGCAATCACGTTTTTTCATGTATCTCTCATTTTTCGTGTAGTCCATTGAAAGTAGGCAACATGGCTACTCCTTTGATGAGGAATTAAATTTTTCATCCAACGATTAATCCCGTTCAAAATTTGAGTAAAACATTAGGGAGATAAATTGAAAATACAAGTTGAAAAAAATAGTTTTATTATTTTAATCTTTTTACTTTTTACCCCAAATATGGTGAATCATCCCCCATGGTTGACATCATCATCTTTAATCATATTGGTTCTTATAAAGTCTATTTTGGTTGTACATTTTTCTTTGGAGGCCCATTTTAGACCTCAAAAGTTCTCTAATGTGAGGTGTTCTTCTGTACTAGTGTCTTCAAAGTCACTACGCCTTATTCATCCATACTTTGTTGATATTCATTCTTCTCCCTTTACCATTATCTTCATTACCTTTTCCATCAATGACAACATATTTTTGACATTATCCCCCTTTGGCATTGATGGAAACACCATGATTAAACAAAACAAAACAAAAGGAAAAAATAAATCCAAGGGTACTTATTATTTCTTCTCCTCATTTGGTGTTGTTCCCTATGGTGCAGGTTGTTCTCTTGTACAATTTCTATAATATGCTTCTGCTAGTGGACTTCTCCTTTCTCTTAGATTCTCAACTTCTATTGTTTGATCACCAATACTTATCCCCCTTTGATATATTTTGATTTAACGTTCTTCTCCCCCTTTGACATCAATGATAAAGACACTAATGGGCTCCCCTTGTAACCTTACTCCCCCTCTCTAGAATATTCCCCTGCCTTGTTGATCTTGTGGACCTGGAAAATTTATTTGATATGCGAAATTTGATAGCTAGCTGCTTTGCTTCCTCCTTAAGGAATATCTAGTGTAGGGATTCAAGAATAAATATTTCCAATCTCTGCCTTAAATACTCAAACTAATATCTTGGAAGAGATTTAGTGAATCTATCAACTATCTTCTATTTTTTAGTTACATACTCCAACTTGATAATATGATTTGCAACTTGCTCTCTTAAGAAATGGTACTTAATTGGAATATTCTTTTGCTTTTAATGAAAGACATTGAATATTTTTTAACATGTTGATGGCACTTATATTGTAAAAATTAATAGGAGTATGATGATCATAGACCACTTGTACATCCTCTAAAGTCTGTTTCATCCATAAGAGCTGAGTGCAACAATGTAATGTTCCTAATTAGCCCAAGCTAATTGGAACATTTCATTTTGTCTTAATTTTATGTTTTGATGAATAAAATGTAAAGGAGGACATGAAAAACTCCTTAAATCAAAGAATAAATACATGCCCAATGTGAAAAGGGATAAATATGGGCCTTTTGTAACAAATCCACTTGTGTGTGAACAGAAATTGGACCACCTTGGAGAACCAATGCAGTTTTAGAAGAGGGATCCAATGTGAAAGGGGTTAAGTCCATTGAAGTGGTTTAGGGTTTGTGCACCCCTTCAAGTTATAAAAAGGAGGAGAGGGCTCATGTAAAGGTTGTTGATCATATTTGGAATTTTGAGTTTCTTGAGAAACTTCTTTCTATGCGTTGTTTAGCAAGAGAAAGAGAGGGTTCCCTGTTTAGGAACTCTCCTCCCTTCCCTGAGAAGCTCTTGGAGGGCATTGTACTGCATTTTCCACTATCTGGAATTGTAGCCAAGCTCCACCTCTAGTAGCAGAGCTGATCCTGTTGAGGCTTTTGCAGCTGCTGTGGGTTGCAGCAAGTGGTGAACTAGAACTGCAAGATCTAGTTGTTTTGAAAGAGATTTCTCTCAGGGAGGGTGTCTTGTGACCACCCGGAAGAGGATATCATTCTCGTATCTTGATTTCAGATCTATACATTTCATCTATTGTCATATTTGGTTCAAGCTATAGAATTTCCCCTTTGGGTACTGCGTTATTTCATGTGTTGCTGCAATTATTATTTGATTTTCCCTTTGTAATAGATCTCAGATGATTGAGGCTTGCCTCTCATCTTGAAGATTCAAATTGTAGCTTGATGATATCTATTGCTCAGATCTGATATGTATTTTAATAAAAATCATCTTCAGCTATTTCTAGAAGTTTCTGTAGTTCCATGTATAAAAAGTCAGATCTACAATTTCTAGTGCATTATTTTGTTAAAACCCCAAGGGGACTTGTAAAAGAGGTTGAGTAGTTTCCAGATATGGTATGGATCTGATGTTACAGCCATATATAATTCATAGATCTTATTTCAATTATTCAACTGCTGAATAATACTTAGAGCGACGTAGTCCATTCATTTCTGCAATTTTATAAATGTCGGAGCTGTCTTTTTTGAAGAATTTCTGCTATATTGTTCATGTAATTTTCTATAGATAGAAGGAAGGATCATCATGTTTATATTTTGATGTATATTGATCTAATTTTAACATTTCAAGCTGAAAACCCATGATTATTTGGAAAAACTGCGCAATTCAGGTTGCTGGGTTTCCTTGTTGCAACAGCTCTTCTCTTTAGCTGATTTTTAGCTAGTCAACTTCGTGGGAGATCTGTTTAAGGGCCTTAAAATCATTATTTTTTCCTGAAATTCATCACATGAGTCCCAAATAGCCTAATATAGGGGAACCAAGCCTTGACCTACGTTATTATTGCACCCATTTTCTTATACAACGTTCTTACTGAGCCTCTTTTTGAATTTTTTGAAGTAGAAATTTCCCTCTCCTTCCTTGTTTGGTTTTTCTCCTCTCTTGGATCCCTTATTTAGATATAAATATCTAGGAATCCCAAGGGTTTCAAAATCCATTTGGAGTGTGTTATCTCCATCCTTGCTGTGTTTCACCAATCTTCTATAGACAGAGTCTTGAACGAGCCAGGAAGCCTGTAGTTTTCACCCTCTCTTTAGAGGTGATATAACCAGTAAATTCCCTACCAGTCTATCTCTGGTTTATATCTATTGGTGTTATTCCATATTGCTACGATTCCATAGTGGAATATCTTAAGATATTCCCTACTGAGCTTATTTTTCCCCATTTGGAACATTACAGTGTTATCAGAGCTTCGAAATTGGCTTAGCCTGTGAAGTTCGAATTTCAGAGAAGAGGAGGCCAGAATGATGCAAAGGATGAGATTAATCTCATCAATTTTCAGATCTAGCAACAACCTCTCCAAGGAGGTTAAGGAGATAGAGAAAGGAGAATAGGAAGGACCATGCACTTCCTATTCTCATAGAGAAATAGAGCAGAAAGAAAAAAGTATGGAGAGGATGAGATTACTCTCATCAATATTCAGATCTAAGGAGAACCCCTCCGAGGGGGTTGAACAGTTGAAGGCAGAAAGATGCAGTGAAACTCCAAGGTTTCAAGGGAAAAAGGATTGCAGTGAAACCTTTATGAGGTTTCAAGAGAAAGAAGAAGACATGGGGATTCCTCCTTCAAGAGAATACCAAGATATGATGTCTTCTATTGAGGATGAGGCATTTCCCATAATTAAAGAAAATGTTGGGGGTGACAACGTGATGCAGGGGCATTAGGCACTAGCCAGCAATGTAGGAAGATTGTCCACATGTTGTGGCTAGGAGGGTTCAAAATCATTCTGAATTGTAACAGCAAGGTGTCAATCCCTTAGCTGCTTGTTGCTTTTAGAACAGTTAGAGTCAGTTAGTAACTGTAGAAGTCGAATACTTTTAGGTTCAGTCCATCTGTTCTGTTTCAGTTGTTCGAATAACATGTAATTAGGCCTTTTGGTTAGAATAAAAATGGTCCTCACAGAGGAACCGAAGAGACATGTGATAATGTATAAAATGTAACCCCGGGGTACTCTAAGAAGGGGGATTTGGCAGTGAATTTTGAATAAAAAAGATTTTAATCTCTGTTGAATAATTCTTGGCTCGAAGTGCCTGTCTATGTGTATGGAATTTCTTGGGAGAACTTAGTCTTTTGAAATTTGGGTTCTGTGCACGATCCTGTGTTAATCTCCTTTTAGTTATCTCTGTCTGTGGTGGAACGCAAGTCTCTTTGATTAGTCTGAATGTGTAACCTTGGTATATACACCTTGTAGAAGGCCGAGAATGCGTTGTAGTGGCTCTCAGTCCAACAGAAGATATTAACCCTTTGAGTTATGTGTGTGAACTAGGTAGGCATTCGTTTTGTGTAGAGGCTCTGTTGGTTGAGCGAGATCATAACCCGACTATACCCACAGCGAAAGTATAGAACCTTGTCATACTTCGTTGCCCGTCAGACTCAGAAATTCTGTTGAAGGTATTAACCCTACCCGTGGAAGAATTTGATGTGTTTATTGTGAGTTGAGCGAGTGTGTTAAGGCTTAACCCAGCAGTTCACAAGGATGAGCTATTTTGTTAACCATAGTCGAAGTCAGGTGGGTTACTGTTCAAAACCCAGGAGTGGGTTTACGAACCCAAAACCACTACTATCGCACCGCTTTTGGCTGGAGCCAAAACCACTCAAGAAAAATGTGATTCAATGAAACGAAGCCACATCACATGTCTTAAACCGCCCTCATCGTGTTCGTTGGAGGTGTTAAAGGCAGGCTGCAAAAATAACGCGATATCAACGGAGGACGTTCAATCTAGAGCTCACGGGATCCAACAGCATTCGCTCAACTAGTTACACAGGTGATAACTTGAGGTATGGTCCATACATTTTATAACGAAACCCCTCATTTTTGTGTTGGAAGTGTGGGGCCCATGAGCCACCAATGATACATGCATTGCATTAGAATATGTGTAAGCCATGGTTAATACTATGAGCACGGGGGTAGGCAATTAAAAGAGTCGAACCTTTGGTAGTATTAAGACTAAGGTCTGAAATTTAAATGTGACTTGTTATGATTGTTGGGAAAAAACTTTGACAACTATATAAAGGAAGGCTCCAAAATATACATCTATAAGTAGCGCTTTGTATACAGGGACTAAGGTTACATTATAGAGAATTTGTATTGTATTCTGGCACGTGAAGTTAAAAGAACAGTGGACCCTACTATTCGAAATTGTTTAGAGATATTTTAATACATTCATTAATCAATTTCGAAGAAATTGTTCAATGAATCAGAAATAAGAAATAAGAGGGGACTTCTTGTGTCGAGAAGAAGTTGTAATAAGGAAAATGTTGATAGAGTTAATATAGAGGCCAACTCTCCTTAGGGCCCGGATTAAAATTGTTGCTGTCAATTGTGGTATCAAAGCTGTTTTTGAGATATTTTTGCAGGGAATTAACATGGCTATCCAAGTTGTTAGAGGTGCTGGAAGAAGAACAGGCAGGTCTATTGCCAATTCAGAAGTGTTGGAGACCCTGCAGAGGGTCCAAGCTAGATTGGATGCCATGGAGTTAGGACAACCTAGAGATCCTGAAGACATCAGTGAACCTAAAATAGAAGAAGCTGGATAAAATGCTAAGATTCCTCCTGAGATGAGGCTCCTCACTACTGTTATGGGGTCTGCAGTCAAGCCCAAACTTGAAGTTTCAAGTTTTGTAGGAGGATTGATTCCGGAGGAGCTGGTGAACTAGATTAATGAAATGAACAAGTGCTTTGACTATGAAGAAATGAGTGAAGATAAGAAAGTCAAGTTTGCAGTAACAAATATGAAAGGACATGTTGCACTTTGGTGGGATGGAGTGCAAGTAGAGAGAAGGAAAGCTAGTAAACAACCTATCAAAAGCTGGATCAGAATGGTGGCAAAACTAAAAGGTAAATTCTTGCCTAGTGATTATCAGCTAACATTGTTTATACAAATGCAGAACCTGAGACAGATATTGCTGACAGTAAAGGAATACATAGAAGAATTTTATAGAGTAAGTATAAGAGCTGGGCAATTCCAAGACACACCGAAGAAGGTTTCCAGATATGTGAATTGTCTCAAGCTGGAGATCCAAGATGAGATTGGCCTTCTGTCCCCTAAGACAGTTGAAGAGGCCTATCATATGGCGTTGAAAGTAGAGGAGAAACTCCTAAGAAAGCAGTCTGCCAAAGGGAGAGGTACTTTCTGAGGAAAGGGAAGTCAGGGTGGTAGAGGAAAGTCTACAACACCTAGAGATGGAGCTAGCAGCAGCTCACCTCAGAATGCATCCACAGAGGGTGATGCAAGAGGCAAAAGGGGTTCCTATAGAGGAAGAGGAGGCAGAGGCAGAGGTAGAGAAATGAGGTGCTATAGATGTCATCAAGTGGGACACAAGCACTATGAGTGCCCAGAGAATATGGGTGATGGTCCAAGAAATGCTATTATTGCCCAGGCTGGAGAAGAGGCAGAAATTGAGGAAGCAATTCTACTAGAGAAGGGAGAATCCTTGGTGGTCAATAAGGTCCTGTTGAAAGAATCCAAAGAGGTCACTGAACCTGCACAGAGGAAGACTTTGTATAGGAGCATATGCAAAGTCCAGGGGAAATGCTGCCAGCTAATCATTGATAGTGGCAGCACAGACAATCTGGTTTCCACTGAGGTGATAGAGAAATTGAAACTGAAGGCAAGGGAGCATCCAACTCCCTACAAGGTGTCCTGGCTACATAAAGGGCACTAGCTGATTGTGAAGGAGAAGTGTGAGATAGAGATACAGATGGGCAACTACAAAGACAAAGTCTTATGTGATGTGATGCCCATGGATGTGTGTCACATATTGCTGGGTAGACCTTGGCAGTATGACAGAGCAGCGGTGCATGATGGCAAGTAGAACACTTACAAGTTCTTCAAAGATGGGGTACATCACACATTGATACCCATGGAAGAAGGAGAACCATCAAGCAGAGTGGCTGACCCAAAGACCTTGTTGCTGAGCGGCAAGGAGTATCTACAGCATATTGAAGAAGAAGAGGTAAGTTTTTCTTTAGTTTGCAAACCTAAGGTAGTTCTTACTTCTACAAAGATTTCTGATTTGCCAATAGAAATCCAAGAGATGTTAGACAGTTATTGTGACATTGTTGTGGATGATTTACCTGATGAGCTGCCACCTGTGAGAAAGATTAGCCATTAGATAGATTTTATTCCAGGTTCAAATCTGCCAAATAAGGCAGCCTACAGAATGACTCCCACAGAGAATGAGGAAATCAGGAAGCAATTACAGGAATTAGTGGACAAGGGGCTGATCAGAGAAAGTTTGAGTCCATGTGCAGTACCAGCAGTATTGAGCCCAAAGAAAGATGGAGGCTGGAGAATGTGTACTGATTCCAGAGCAATCAATAGGATAAAAATTAGGTACAGATTCCCTTTGCCTAGAGTTGAAGACTTAATGGAATGTTTGAGTGGTGCAAAATATTTTTCAAAGTTAGATTTAAAAAGTGGATATCATCAAATTAGAATAAAGGAGGGTGATGAGTGGAAAAATGCCTTTAAAACAAATGAAGGACTGTATGAATGGATGATAATGCCTTTTGGGTTGTCAAATGCACCTAACACTTTTATGATACTTATGAATGAAGTGTTAAAAGAATTCATTGGTAAATATGTGATAGTGTATCTGGATGACATATTAGTTTCCAGCAAAACAAAAGAAGAGAATTTAAGGCATCTTAATTATGTCTTGAAGAAGTTACACCAAGATAAACTGTTGATAAAATTAAAGAAATGCTCATTCATGAAAAAAGTGTTGGTGTATTTGGGTTTTGTTTTTTTTGCTGAAGGATTGAAGATGGACACAGAAAAGGTAAAGGCAATTGTGGAGTGGCCTTCACCCCGAAATGTTTTTGAGCTAAGAATTTTCCATGGACTTGCCAGTTTTTACAGAAAATTCATAAGAAACTTCAGTAGGATTAATGCACCTATCATTGAGACAATAAAGAAGAAAAAATAACCATTTAAGTGGATTGCTGAAGCAGAAAGAAATTTTAAGCTTTTGAAGCAAAAGATAACTGAAAAGCTTGTTTTAATTCTGCCTGATTTTACTAAACCATTTCAAGTGAAGTGTGATGCCAGTGGGGAAGCCATTGGAGCTGTGCTGAGTCAAGACAATAGGCCTGTAGCTTACTTCAGTGAGAAGCTAAATGACACTAGAAGGAAGTATTCCTCTTATGAGAAGGAATTCTATGCAATTTTTCAGGCATTGAAGAAGTGGAGGCATTACTTAATGTCTAAAGAATTTGTATTATACTCTGATAATCATGCTTTGCAGTACATTGTACAGTAGCCTAAATTAAATCATAAGCATGCCAAGTGGGTTGAATATCTCCAAAGTTTTAATTTTTTTTTGAAGCATATAAGTGGCCAAGCAAATAAAGTAGCTGATGCTTTGAGTAGGAGAAACATGCTTGTTCAAGAAAACAAATTTGAAGTTGTAGGATTTTATTTTCTCAAAGAGCTGTATAAAACAGATTCACATTTTAAGGAAGCATTTGAAGCATGTTTTAACCCTGTTCTGATAGATAGAAGCCAATGGCTGGATTATTTCTTGTAGGAGGACTTACTATTTAGGAGAAACCAATTGTGTGTACCAAAATGTTCCATGAGGAAGAATTTTATCAAGGAGAAGCATAGTGGTGGAATTGCTGGACACTTTGGTACTGATAAAACTTATGAGCAGTTTAGTCACTTCTATCATTGGCCCAAGATGAGAACAAAATTGGACAAGTTTGTGAAGAATTACAAAATCTGTCAATATGCCAAAGGGAGGAGCCAGAATATAGGATTGTAAACTCTATTGCCTATTCCAGACAGGCCTTGGGACATGGTGAGTATGGATTTTTTTCTAGGATTGCCCAAGACTCAGAGAGGGAATGATGCAGTCTTTGTTGTAGTGGACATATTTTCCAAGATGGCACATTTTATTCCATGTTATAAAACTAGTGATTCCACCCATGTTGCTAACTTGTTTTTCAAAGAAGTTGTTAGATTTCATGGGTTGCCCAAGAGTATTGTTTCAGATAGAGATACCAGATTTGTGGGCCATTTTTGGAGGACAATGTGGAAGAAAATTGGTACCAAACTGAGTTTCAGCTCAGCTTATCATCCTTAGACTAATGGAAAAACTGAGGTAGTGAATAGAAGTCTGGGAAATTTGTTGAGAAGTCTTGTAGGAGAGCATCCCAAGCAATGGGATCATATTTTTCCTCAGGAAAAATATGCATATAATGATTCACCAAATAGAAGCACAGGGTAGAGCCCATTCCATATTTTTTATGGAATGCACCCCAGAGGAATATCATAGTAAAAAATTTGGGAAAGTCAGAGCTGAGGAGTGTTGATGGTGAGGAATTTCGTCAGAGATCCAAGCCATACATGAACAAGTAAAATAGTAGCTACAAGGCAGTAGCATAAAATACAAAGGCAGAGCAAACTTGAGCAGAAGAGAAGTCCATTTTGAAGTTGGAGATTTGGTTTTGGCACACTTGAGAAAGGAGAGATTCCCAAAGAAGCAGTATAACAAACTGAAGTTTAAAAATATTGGGCCATGCAAGATACTTAAGAATTTTTCTGCTAATGCTTATGAGATTGAATTCCCTCCTGATGTTGGAATATATCCCATTTTAATGTTGCAGATTTGTACAAGTATGAAGATGTTGGTGTAGAAGAAGGAACAGATTGAATGGGCAAAGCAGCTACCTCCAACACAACCCTTGCAGCTAGAGAAGATATTGGAAAAAAGAGTTTTCAAGAAGACCATAGGACAAGAGTACTTTCAGTACTTAATCAAGTGGAAGGACCAGCTAGATGAAGATTCCACTTGGATGACTAAATTGATGTTGCAGAAGATAGGCAGATCAGTGGAAGAGCTCATGGACAGGAGTCCATGAAGAAAATTTCCCTCAAGAGTCTGATGCAGGGGCATTAGGAACTAGCAAGCAATGTAGGAATATTGTCCACATGTTGTGGCCAGGAGGATTTGAAATCATTCTGAATTGTAACAACAAGGTGTTAATACCTTAGTTGCCTATTGCTTTTAGAACAGTTAGAGTCAGTCAGTAACTATATAAGTCGAATAGTTTTAGGTTCAGTCCATCTGTCTTGTTTCAGTTGTTTGAATAATATGTAATTAGGCCTTTTGGTTAGAATAAAAATGGTCCTCATAGAGGAACCGAAGAGACATGTGATAATGTATAAAATGTAACCCAAAAGTACCCTGAGAAGGGGGATTTGGAAGTGAATTCTGAATCAAAAATATTTTAATCTCTGTTGAATAATTCTTGGCTCGAAGCGCCTGTCTATGTGTATTGAATTTCTTGGGAGAACTTAGTATTTCGAAATTTGGGTTCTGTGCACGATCCTGTGTTAATCCCCTTTTATTTATCACTGTCTGTGGTGGAACGCAAGTCTCTGTGATTAGTGTGAATGTGTAACATTGGTATATACACCTTGTAGAAGGTCAAGAATGCGTTGTAGTGGCTCTCAGTCCAATAGAAGATATTAACCCTTTGAGCTCTGTGTGTGAACTAGGCAGGCATTTGTTTTGTGTAGAGGCTCTATTGATGGAGCGAGATCATAACCTGACTCTACCCACAGCGAAAGTATAGAACCCTGTCATACTTTGTTGCCCGTCAGACTCCAAAATTCTGTTGAAGGTATTAACCCTGCCCGTGGAAGAATTTGATGTGTTTATTGTGAGTTGAGCGATTATGTTAAGGCTTAACCCAGTGGTTCACAAGGCTGAGCTATTCTGTTAACCATAGTTGAAGTCAGGTGGGTTACTGTTCAAAACCCGAGAGTGGGTTTATGAACCCAAAACCACTACTATCGCATCACTTTTGGCTGGAGCCAAAACCACTCAAGAAAAATGTGATTCAATGAAACGAAGCCACGTCACATGTCTTAAACCACCCTCATTGCATTCGTTGGAGGTGTTAAAGGCAGGCTGCAAAAATAACGCGATATCAACAGAGGACGTTCGATCTAGAGCTCACGAGATCCAACGGAATTTGCTCAACTAGCTACACAAGTGATAGCTTGAGGTATGGTCCATACATTTTATAACAAAACCCCTCATTTGTGTGTTGGAAGTGTGGGGCCCATGAGCCACCAATGATACATGCATTGCATTAGAATATGTGTAAGCCATGGTTAATACTATGAGCGCGGGGGTAGGCAATTAAAAGAGTCGAACCTTTGGTAGTATTAAGACTAAGGTATGAAATTTAAATGTGACTTGTTATGATTGTTGGGCAACACCTTTGAAAATTATATAAAGGAAGGCTCCAAAATATACATCTATAAGTAGCGCTTTGTATACAGGGACTAAGGTTACATTATAGAGAATTTGTATTGTATTATGGTGTGCGAAGTTAAAAGAATAGTGGACCCTACTATTAGAAATTGTTTAGAGATAGTTTAATACATTCATTAATCAATTTCGAAGAAATTGATTAATGAATCAGAAATAAGAAAGAAGAGGGGACTTCTTGTGTCGAGCAGAAGTTGTAATAAGGAAAATGTTGATAGAGTTAATATAGAGGCCAACTCTCCTTAGGGCCCGGATTAAAATTTTTGTTGTCACAACGCAGTCACAATAAGAGGCCCTCTGGCCTTTCAAGAAGGATGAAGAAGAAGCAGTGAAGTTCCCAAGGAGTTTCAAGAAAGAGAAGATCTTCCAATCAGATCTGCAAGATCTGTGCATGAGGAACATCCAGAATCCTCATCTTATGGATATGTGCACTCAGCCATATCATCAGAGCCTCAACATTTTGTTGGTGTCTTCTTCATGAAGAGGGAGAGAGAAGGAGTGAGTTTGTGGGATGCGCTGCCAAGGGTCAGATCTCCTTTGGGTGAAGGGGAGAAGGCAGGAGGTACTAACGTAGTCACAACAAAGACACCTCAAACACCACATGAAGAAGAGAATGGGGCATTTTCTCCAAGGGAAGGAACTCTTGTACCCTTGCAAGGAGTTTCAAAAGATCTCATACATAGAGATCCTGATTCCATACCTGTGCAGCATGCATCATCATTGTCCAATGATGAGATTTTAAGAAGAGAAGGAGGGGGAGAGAAGGAAGGGCATCATATGATGGAGAGCATACACTCTTCTCTGTTTCAAGGGATGGAAGGGAAAAAAGGGCAAGAGGACCTATGCAACAAAAATGAGGACAAATCTATCCACCCACATCCTCAATTCACTCTATGCCTTGATGTCTCCTTATTTGGGGGAATTCCACCATGGAGTTCTCATCATGAGTAGAAGAGAAAAGTGTCCCCTCAACCTTCTGCATCAATGCCATCTCTTTTCAAAGGTGAGGCCAACACCACATGGGAGACTTTGGGTAAGAAGCATACCTATGAGAATCAAAGTTTCCTTTATAATTTCATGCATTCTTTTACTTTGTATATGCAGGCCATGACTCCCAAGAGGAGTGTTATACCATACAAGATTCATGGCCAACTTTGGGCCAAGGTTGTTCTCAAACATAGCCACTCCCTTGATGGGCTAAGGGGTATCCTACACCATGATGGGTGCTGTCCCAAGGCACCAAATATAATTTTCACTTTCAGCCATGGTGGGATGAAGGGAGCAGTAAGTAATTGGATTGTGAACCACTTACAACATTTAGATTTGATGCATGAAAGAGACAGCCTGTCCTGGGTTTTTTTACGTGAGTTTAAACACTCCCCAAGATCTCTGATTTTCTTGTCACATTCCTTGTACTTCAAGAGAGGGCTGCATAAGAATAAGGCATGGGTGTTTGGTTTGACAAGGAAGAGGTATGGACACCACATGATGAATCCCCTGTCCATACATTTATTTTTTCCTATAATGTATGTGCATGTGTTTTTGTTTAATATGCATTTCAAAATCTTGTATGTACTTGGGCTTGGGAGAAATTGCAATCTTCTCATGGGTTGGCTTAAGGAGAGTTGTTCCTATCATGATATTGATGCACCATGCATGAGAGGAGGGATGACACATTGGGTGAATGTGTTCAAGGTGAATGAAATCTCCCATATCAATTCATGCTTCAAGAGGAGGATAGAATACTGCATAACTGCTTCATTGTGTATCTTGTTTCTTTTTACAAAGGGCCATGTATTGAAGTTATGTCATGTAGGGAAGTCCCTCACATGGAATAATTTATAGCATGACATGTGTTGTTTGAATCACATTCAGCCAACACCCATTATCCTCCACTATTCTCAAGCTTTGAAGAAGCTTGTTGCAACAAGAAGGTGGTGGGTTGGCCACCTATTATACTATGGTTTGGAGCAGCATGGGGAGAGCTTTGAAAGAGGGCTACATCAGCGTTGTCAAAGAGGCATGAGCCATGCAGGGGTGGATCAGAAACATGACTCTTTGGGAAGGTTGAATCAGCCCACTCTTCCTTCTCTTGGGGGAGAAAATGGAACCATGCACCTCTCCTTTAGTTGGAGAAATATTATTGGTGAAGAACATGATCATGTTACACATGTTTTTACTTCTGATTTCATGCATTCTTACACCATGTTTTTGCAGGCCAAAGTTCCAAAGAGGAATGATAGATCATGTGAGCCTCTTGGCCAATATTGGGCTCCAAAATTTCTGATTTGAGCCACTCCCTTGAGAGGGAAAAAAAAAGGGAGATTTTGCAAAAAGAAGGGTGCTGCCCCAAAGCACCAAACATGCATCACAATTTCAGCGATGGTGATATGGCATGGGTAGCAAGAATGAAGGATTGCATGTGCCTCATGAGAGGACCACTCTCCATGTATTTTCTATTTCATATTCCAGAGAGAGCTTGAGGCAAACCATGTTTGTTTCATATGATTTACTGTCTCCTTATGGGATGAGCTGTTTACATCTCATGAGAGCATTGGAGGAGCAAGACATCGATGGATTGATGAGCACTTGGCTTATGGAGGAAGCTTATCTTAGGTTTGTGTCACCAAGGAGGAAATTTTGCAGTACTCACCTTGCAGTTGCTTGAGGGTAAGCAACAATTTTGGAGGGGAGGACGGTAATGTTCCTAATTAGCCCAAGCTAATTGGAACATTTCATTTTGTCTTAATTTTATTTTTTGATGAATAAAATTTAAAGGAGGACATGAAAAACTCCTTAAATCAAAGAATAAATACATGCCCAAAGTGAAAAGGGATAAATCTGGGCCTTTTGTAACAAATCCACTTGTGTGTGAACAGAAATTGGACCACCTTGGAGAACCAGCGCAGTTTTAGAAGAGGGATCCAATGGTAAGTCCATTGAAGTGGTTTAGGGTTTGTGCACCCCTTCAAGTTATAAAAAGGAGGAGAGGGCTCATGTAAAGGTTGTTGATGATATTTGGAATTTCGAGTTGCTTGAGCAACTTCTTTCTCTGCGCTGTTTAGCAAGAGAAAGAGAGGGTTTCCTGTTTAGGAACTCTCCTCCCTTCCTTGAGAAGCTCTTGGAGGGAATTGTACTGCATTTTCCACTATCCGGAATTGTGGCCAAGATCCACCTCTAGTAGCAGCGCTGATCCTGTTGAGGTTTTTGCAACTACTGTGGGTTGCAGCAAGTGGTGAACTAGAACTGCAAGATCTAGTTGTTTTGGAGGAGATTTCTCTCAGGGAGGGTGTCTTGTGACCACCCGGAAGAGGATCTCATTCTTGTATCTTGATTTCAGATCTGTACATTTCATCTATTGTCATATTTGGTTCAAGCTATAGCACTTCCCCTTCGGGTACTGCGTTATTTCATGTGTTGCTGCAAGTATTCTTTGATTTTCCCTTTGTAATAGATCTCAGATGATTAAGGGTTGCCTCTCATCTTGAAGATTCACATTGTAGCTTGCTGATATAGATTGCTCAGATCTGATATTTATTTTAATAAAAATCATCTTCAGCTATTTCTAGAAGTTTCTGCAGTTCCATGTATAAAAAGTCAGATCTACAATTTCTAGTGCATTATTTTGTTAAAACCCCAAAGGGGACTTGTAAAAGAGGCTGAGTAGTTTCCAGATCTGGTATGGATCTGATGTTACAGCCATAGATCAGTCATAGATCTGATTTCCATTATTCAACTGTTGAAGCATACTTAGAGGGACGCAGTCCATTCATTTATGCAATTTTATAAATGTCGGAGCTGTCTTTTCTGAAGAATTTCTGCTATATTGTTCATGATATTTGCTGTAGATAGAAGGGAGGATCATTCATGTTTCTATTCTGATGTATATTGCTATACTTTTGACATTTCAATCTGACCCCCTCTGATTATTTGGAAAAACTGTGCAATGCAGGTTGTTGGGTTTCCTTGTTGCAGCAGCTCTTCTCTTTAGCTGAGTTTTAGCTAGTCAGCTTCGTGGGAGATCTGTTTAAGGGCCTTAAACTCATTTGTTTTTCCTAAAATTAATCACATGAGTCCCACATAGCCTAAGCTAGGGGAAAAAATCCCTGACCTACATTATTCTTGCACCCATTTTCTTATACATTGTTCTTACTGAGCCTCTTGCTGAATTTTCCAAAGTAGAAATTTCCCGCTCCTTCCTTATTTGGTTTTGCTCCTCTTTTGGATCCCTTCTTTAGATCTGAAGATCTAGGAATACCAAGGGATTAAAAATCCATTTTGAGTGTGTTATCTCCATCCTTGCTATGTTTCACCAATCTTCTATAGACAGAGTCTGGAACGGGCCAGGAAGTCTCTGGTTTTCACCCTCTCTTTAGAGGTGATATAACCAGTAAATGCCCTAATAGTCTATCTCTGGTTTAGATCTATTAGTGTGATTCCATAGTGGAATATCTTAATATATTCCCTACTGAGCTTATTTTTCCCCATTTGGAACATTACAAACAAGAAGTTGTTGCTATATATTCTGCTTCAACAATAGAGGGAGATATTGAGGCTTGCTTCTTTCTCAACCATGAAACTGGATATTCTTTAAGAAAGAAAGCACCACCACTAGTGTTTTTTCGATCATATACGTCACTTGCCCAATTAGCATCAGTAAAAAAAAATTAGTAAAAAATAGTTACCTCTTAGGTAGCAAAGTCCATATTCCATCGTGGCTATGAGATATTTAAGAATCCTTTTAGCTACTGGAAGATGGATCAATATCAGAGCTGCTTGAAATATTCAAACAATACCAAAAACCTGCATAATATCTAGTATTGAGACTGTACAATATAAGAGGCTTCTAATCATAGATATATATAAAGTCTAATACACCTCTAGTGATTCATTAGTGTTTCTAATCTTGCAACCTATAACCTTTGGTGTTCTCACCAAAGAGCATTCGTACATGCATAATTTATTCAATACTTCCTTGAGGTACTTGATTTGTGAGATAAAAATTCCTTTGGGAGTTCGTGTAATATGCAAACCAATGAAATAAGAGAGTTCTCCAAGCATATACATCTCAAAATCGACCTTCATATCAACTACAAATTGAAAATTTAGTTGATCTGAATCACTACCAAATATAATATCATCAACACATACAACCACCACTATTAATTTTCCATCATTAGATTTAACATACACATTACTATCAGTTGCACCTCTTTTAAAACCACACTTGACCAAATAACTATCCAATTTGGAATACAAATCTCGTGGAGCTTGTTTGAGACCATACAAGACCTTTTTCAACTTGAAAACATAATGAAGTCGATCTGATAGTTGAAAACCATCTGATTTCTCAGTGTGAACTTCTTCCCATAAATATCCATTTATAAAGGCATATTTCACATTCATCTAATATATCTTGAATTTATTGAAAAACACAATTGCAAAAAACATTTTTATCACTTATAATCGAGCAAAAAGAGAAAATATTTCATCAAAGTGTAGACCTTCAATTTGAGAATATCCTTTGTAGACTAATATTGACTTGTTTCTTACCACTTCACCATTCCCATTCAACTTATTCGTAAAGACCCACTTTGTGCCAATTACATTCTTGTTTTCTTGTCTAGGAACAAGTTCCCATGTTTGTTTTTTCTCGACCTAATCTAGTTCATCATGCATATATTTTAACCAATTATCATCCTGGTTAGCCTGCGCAATGTCCTTTGGTTCCTCCATGGATAACATAGCTACATGTGCTTGTTTAGGGGGTTTTAGTAGCTTTCTTTTTTCTACACACCCATGTTTAAATCACCAACAATTTGATCAACTTGCACATTCCTTGAAGGATATTTGGCTTGATTTCTGAGGGGTTCTTCATTGTATTCATCTAAAAGTGGCTCATTGTTCTTCTCACCCTTGTAGACATGTTCATTGGAGCTACTATTTATTGGTTGGTTGTCCTTAGATTCAATATACTCATCCACTTTGACATCGATACAATCAACAATCCTCTTGGTATTATTATTATAACATTTATAGCCTTTTCTATTATTATAATATCCAAGAAAAATACCTTCATCAACCCTTGCATCAAACTTACCAGGCTTGTTATCGTTCCTTTTGATGTATCACTTTATTCCAAAAACTCTAATTTTTTTTTACTATTGTAGCTCTGCCATACCAAAGCTCGTATGGAGTCTTATCACTATTTGGTATGAAATGAGCCTTGTTGAGTCTCACCACTGTTGTGTGAATGACTTCAACCCGAAATATCTGTTGACCATTTATTTTATCCATCATAGCTCTAGATATTTGATGAAAAAATTTATTGGCTCCCTCTACTACACCATTTTGTTGTGGAGTTTTTTCTATAGTAAAATTCCTTTTGATGCCATATTTCTTGCAAAAATAATCAAATTATTATGAAGTAAAATCACCTCCATTATCAAACCTTATGCTCTTGATTTTACAATTAGTTCCATTTTCATCCATGGCTTTAAAGTCTTTAAAATTCTCAAAATATTCTGAATTTTCTCTGAGGAATGTAACCAAAATGATTCTACTGAAATAATCAGTGATAAGCATGAAATATAATTTACCTATGGGTGACTACATTCTTTAGGGTCCACATAAGTCCATATGAACTAGTTGTAATGGCTTGGATGATGAAATATTCTTGGAATTAAATGGTACTTGAACTTTCTTCCCAACAGAAAAGACTTGTAAATAGTATTCTCGGGATTTGAAATATTTGGTAAGTATTTAACAACATTCTTCTTTCCCAATCTAACTATCTGATCAAAATTCAGATGTCTAATCTCCTATGCCACTATGAACTCTCATCAGTCTTTGATAATCAACACCTCTCTAAATTCTCTTTTAGGACATAGATATTACTGCCTATTCTCATAGCTTCAACTACAACTTCTCCAATTCCCCTAGACTTTATTTGGAAATTTTTAGCTTTGAAAAGCACATCATAGCCTTGATCACACATCTGAGACACACTGAGAAGATTATGCTTCAAACCATCAACAAATAACACATTCTTGGATCTACCTATGCCATTTGATAGATTGAAAACTCCTCTACCAAAAATATTACCAAGTGCATGAAAGGTCACACTACCTTTCTCAATTGGTTTTCATGTCAAAAACTTACTTTTTTCTTGAAGCATGTGCCTATAACAACCACTGTCCACATACTAATGATTGCCTTCATTATGTGCATATAAAACAATTCCTTTTCCCTCTAGACTTTGGGTTCCCACCTTATTTTCTCAATAAATAGCCCAATCACTTTATTCTTCAGTCTACAATCAACTTCTCTATGGCTAAAATTTTGACAGTCATAACATTGAATCAAATTATTAGACTAGTAGAAGGATTATTGTACTTGGGTGTTCCCATCCTCTGTCTGATTAATTGATAATTTCTTCTTGTCGACATCTGTTGTCTATATGATAGATTCACTCTAAAATTTGCTTCTTTATGTCCATAATTGGTGCATGTAAAATAATATCCTGGAAAAATATCTGCATACTTGGGAGAAAATCGAGTTATGATCATTGGCTGAGATGATCTCTGTAGATTTTAATCTCTCGCATTATTCATCTTGTGCTAAGGAAAATTCCTCATTTTAATTTTATATTGTTGATTATTCTTTGACTAGATATTGGGTTGTGTGTTGCCTTTGTTTCTTTGTGGCTGCGTTGACCCATCTGTGTTGCTGCACTGTCACCATTTTTGGCTCCTTGTACAAGGGAAATAAACTTCTTCTCCTTTGACTCTACTACTGAGCTATAATTGACCTCAAATACAAGATTAATGGAGAATATTTGTGCTTCTAGAAGCTCATTGAGATTTTTATCCCCGTTTCCAAACTTCTGATTAAATATCAAGTAGGTATTTTCCTTCTCTAGCTCTTTTCTTAGCAAAACTATTTCACCCTCTACCCTTTCACAAGCTTGATTATTCTCACTCAGATACTGATTTAAATTCTCTTGAATATTATTCTCTTCTTCAATTTTTAGGAGAATAGGTTCAACAACTTCAACTTTTTCCTTGATCGACAACTCTTTCTGGGTTTTATTTTTCTTTCTCAGTCTTTCAATTCCTTCAAGAGCACTAACCAACTCTCATTATAAGTAATTTTCAGCCTTTTATTCATCAAAATCAATAACTTCTATTTCCAAATTATATATAGCCACGAGCATGAATTATTTTGGAATTTCATCATCTATGTCATCATATGAAGATTGACTGCCTTCACTTTCAGAGGAGCTAGCATCCTGAGTGTAGAAGCTTTTATTTTTTCCTTCTTTCTTTCCTTTTGCATTTTCCTGAATTTCTCTCTAGGATCATATTCATTCTTCTTCTTCCAAGGACACTTGGAATCATAGTTACCAACTTTACCATAGTTAAAGGATTTAAAAGGTAGCCACTACAAGGAAAAGATCCTCTAGTGGAGGTTATAAAGGAGGTTTTTTGTGTTAAAAAACTGGCCAAAATTGTCAAGAAACATTCAATACAACATCCATTTATGGTTACGAAGGTTTTGGTGGAGCTTTTAATGAAAATTCAACACAAATAAAAAAAAGGGGCGGCTGGAGGTTATTATGGATGTTTTTTCATCGATGCACTACTATAAATATAACGCACCAGTGGGTACATGAAGACAGTGCCCCGGGGCTATCTCAGTCGAATGAATGCACCGGGACGTTTAGGTGTAAAACCGCACCGGGCATACTATTGGTCATACAATACACGGGGCCGTTCTAATTGGTCTTGGGATTTGTACGATGCCCATAGGTTGTATCAATGCACCGATGTGTATACCTCTATGATGCACCAGTGCATCATATCACAGAAAGGAACCGAGATTTATAATTGGTATCGATATTCGTGTGGTGCCCATTGATCGTAAAAATTCACCGTGCTTATAGATACATAAACACCCCGGTACGTAGTATCACACAAATGCACCGATATTTATAACTAGTATCGATATGTGTGTGGTGCCCATGGATCGTACAACGGCACCAATGCATATAGACACATAAACGCACCTCTGACAGTTACTGACACGCACCGGTTTTCATTTTTTTTTTCTTAGAAACATCGACCTCTGACAGTCTAATTATTGTGATTGTTTTAAATTCATTATTCATCAAAAGTCGACATATCTTATAACAATATTCATATTAATTACATTTTTATTAATGCATTTGAATGTGATGTGTTGGATTAATTTGTTATATCATATCAGAATTATTGTGGTTTTTTAAAATTCATTATTCATCAAAATTTGACACATATATATCTTATAACAATATTCATATGAATTAAATTTTTATTAGTGAATTTGAGAATGACAATGGAGAATGCAATAGTGACAATGGAGAACGCAATAGAATAAATTAAACATATATATATATATATATATATATATATATATATATATATATATATATATATATATATATAAGATAGTCTTTATCATACAAAATGGGACAGTTATTCGTATCCCTTTGTCTTTCAACTGGGACATAATGTCCATTACATTAAAAAAAATGTCTGATTTCACAGACATATTTCAAAAAATAAAACGCCTTTCTTTGAAATCCAAACATAGCGGTCATCATTCTTCGCTTGAATTGCTATCATTGCTAGAGCTACTTCCATGACTTGGGTTATTTTCAGGAATGTTTTGTTCATGGCATTGGTTGTTTTCTTCTTCTTCACCTTCCATCTACAAATATAAAATAAACTGAAATGAGTGTATATACATTGGTGAGAATAATGAAAATTGCAATGTTAAATAATATACATCAATGTAAATCGAAAATAAAAATGACGTACCATAGCAATAATTGACTCTTAAACTATACACATTATTTCAAAACCATGTACCATGCCATCTTTCAAAATTTCATCCATTGGCGCAGTTCCATACTTTGTTTCCTGCAAGTTTTATACCCCATAACAAATCATATATTTAATATAAAAGATGTTTTTGTTCTATTAATTATAGACGAAGGTAAGTAAAACAAGATCGATAGATGCTTACAAATTCCACAATTAAATTATGATATGCCAACATATACTCACAACCCATATTTAACCCAATTTCAATCAATTCGTCTGATGGTTCTTCTTTGTATGGTAGCACCTATTTGAAGACATTCAATGATGATTTTTGTAAAACAACGTAAAAAATACAAAAATAAAATCTAGTTAAGTTGTTATAAGGAAGTAACAATTACTCACAAACTTAGAGATCAACCCTTTTCTTCCTTGTCGTCCTGTTTTATGTGTTGAATGGGTTCCATTTTCTTTTCTTTTCTACAAGAAAATTCTGGAAAATTAATATTTAATGCTAAATTTTTTATTTATTGTACCTAATGATAAAAAATTCAATTATTACATATTACATTTGAAGCACGTTGTTGTTGAGATGGCTCCTCCTGTGATGCAATTTTGTCCATTTCTTTGACCATCTCCTTGTACACCTTTTTGGACATTCCTACTGGCATAGTTCTGATGTCGGCTCGTTCATCTTTTGAGCTTTTCATAATCTTCCTGAAAATGTAGCATGACAATAAAATATTTAATTTTTATATTGATATATGAAAAGTAAATATAACAAAAGTGATATTTGTAAATAATTCTAGAGAAACATTTAAAGGAATATTACTTTTTCATTTCTTATTTTTTGTTGTTGTACATTTTTTCTATTAAAATTCTGACATGTCTCATTGACCAATTCTCTAGAAAATCTTCCTGTAGTTTAGATAAAATTTTGTTCTTGGAATCATTGGATTGATTTTTATATTGTAAGTGGAAAGAACGCCTATACATTCGTTCCACTAGATCCCTCAAACTTTTTTAAAAAATTTTCCCCCTTTCGTTAACTTCCAACACCACTCCAGATGAGCTAAGGAGCAATTCATTTTTATTTGCATGTTCTATTTTTTTCTTTTCTTAGAACAACATTCATTTTCTAAGTTGTTGGTCCCTGTAGAACATTAAACATATGTGAATTAGCATACTACTTGACACATGTTATCTAATAATTTTAAGTATATTATTAATGATAATTAAAAAAAGAAACTCATATTGGATCGATAGTATTTTTTTCATTCACCTGATTCATCCTTTTGCAATTTTTCCATTAAAATTTTACACACTTCTTGTCCTAGATCATAAATAATCATATCAAGCTTCGTCAATTTGTGACTCTACATGATACACAGTAAACAATACATATTAGTTAAACTTACATTTATTTCAAAAATAATATCTTTTATAAATAATTTACAAAGAACTTATCTTTTTTGCTTTTCTTGATGTGTTAACAGTATTTTTGTTACTTGATCTCTTATTAGTCATTTATTTATCAATCTGAAACATGTACCATATCATTCATTAATATATTTATAAATAATTTCTCAACTTTTCAGGTAGAAAATAAATCTCAAGTCACCGGTGCACCTTTCATGAGGTACGCACCACAGCCGGTACATGGGGATATTAAAAACGCACCAAAAAACAGTATAATAGACCATACACTGCGTTGGGTATTATAACGTACCGCAGAAACAATGTACTAGATCGTATGGTGCGTGGGGTATTATAAACGCACCGCAAAAACAGTGTAATACACTGTACGGTGCTATCATCATTAAATGGAGCACCAGTGCTCTATTTCAGATCTGGTGCACTGATTTAGAAAAAATGTTTTCAATTTTTTTACTACACAATACTTGTGCGGTGCGCTGTATAATACAGCGCACCGGTGTGGTAGCGTATGCAGGGCGCACCGATAAAGAAAAATCCATTTTTTCAAAAAATTCACGCAATGGCCGAATGGATTGGGATCCGACTATGCAAGTTGTCCCATGGGTTCGACGTCAATCTAAAATGAAAAAACCTAATTCTGAAATCACAGAAATAGGGAGAAGAAAGGGAGAAAACAAAAAATTGAAGGGTTTAGGGAAAAAATGGATAAAACTATAGAAAAAGTAAAAAAAATAATCAAATTTAATCACGAGATGGTTTGAAATTCTATGATACAGGGTTTGAATCACCAGAGGTTTAGTTTCTTATTGTCTGAATACTTCTGTTCAAACGTATTTTGCTGCTTCACAGTGCCCTCATGCTCATTCGCTCCAGGTTTGTCTCTTGCAAATATCTGGCTGGAAATTTTAGCAAAAATAGTGAAATAATGAAAAGTGCTTAGTATTTAAAGAATTATTTTATGAAATTAGATTTTTGAAAATATTTTGCCGCCCATTTTTCAAATTTCCATTTTTTTTTTCATTTAAAGAAAATAGAGTTGCGTTTTTTTATTTGTGTTTATTTGTTACCGGTGCGGAAGAGTTGGGAAGCACCGGTGCGTCTTCGTAATATGATGCACCAGTGCATGTTATGATGATAAGCACACTGAACTGTATACAGTTTTTTTTTTATATGTAAGATCATAATAAAATAATGATAAATATAAAGTACATGAATTTATTTTCATTATTTTCTAAATTTTATTATGTTACAAAAATTCGTATTATTCTAGATTTGTTATTTTACAATTATTTGCAAATTTACAAATTTAAATATTTTAATAAAATCATTTCACATTAATACAATTAAAATTTTCACATTAGTACAATTAAAATTTTATAAATATTTTACATACAATTACAATTAAAATTAGAATTAGAATTTTAATTTTACATACAATTACATTTACAATTTTACATAGAATTACATTTACAATTACAATTACAATGACAATTTTACAAATATTTTACATACAATTCAATTAAAATTACAATTACAAATACAATTACAATTTTAGAATTTTACATACAATTACATTTACAATTTTACATAGAATTACAATTACAATTTTACAAATATTTTACATACAATTCAATTAAAATTATAATTACAAATACAATTATAATTTTAGAATTTTACATACATTTAGAATTACAATTACAATTTTACAATTTTTTATATATACAGTTACAATCATTTCACAATAAATTAAATATTACAATTACAATTAAAATTTTACATACAATTATAGTTAAAATTACAATTATTACAAATACAAATACAATTTTACAATTTTACATACAATTAAAATTTCAATTTCAATTACAATCATGACATAATATTTAATAAATATCATGGTCATTTAACCATGATAATTAATAAACATCATCACGATCATGATAACCATCATACAAACATCATATTCGACTAAAAAACACATTCAAACATCAAATTAACATTATATATTAACATCATCACAACACAAACATCAAATATACATCTCATGTTAAATAACTCATGCTATCACATATACACATCTATCTACAAGCTAAACATTAAATGAACATATCTAACATGACCTAACAATATGCACCACACCATAATGATCACCAACATGTAAATCAAGCACAACTGCAACATGAACATAAAATACATGGACCATATATATATATATATATATATATATAACTGAATAATGTTAAAAATATATAATTGTAATATAAATGTCATGGATCAGCTCGTGGTAGTATACCAACATCAATAGCAGTACAAGTGGAGGCCTGCTCAGTAAAGGGTGTAGCCTCGACGGTCAATGGTCGAGCCTGCTCATGGTCATGTTCACTAGTACTGACGGATGCATCGACAGCTGGTGGTAGTACAACATCAATATAAGCAGTAGTAGTGGAGGCCTGCTCAGTCAATAGTGCAGCCTCGACGGTCGATGGTCCAAGCGCCTGCTCATGATCATAACTAGTATTGATGGATGCTGCAGCAGGCTGCTGACTAGATGTGGTCGATGGTCCAGCCTCATCTCCATGATGACTGCTGCTAGATGCTGCTAGTGGAGCCTCATGCTCATCAGGCGCTGCGCGAGGTGAACGATCATGAGATGCATGTGAGTCGCTGCTTGTGGACTGTCCATCACGTGCTGCGGCTCGACTACGCCTATAGCTATTGATAGTCCTCCTTAGTCGTGTAACAGCTGTCTTAGCTCCTACGACATGCCGCATCAGGCCATACATGTCACGCAGCATGCCTCTCCACATCCGTAAAAACCTATCATCGGCCTGTATGTCTCTGTAATGAGCGGGCCTGATGCCCGCATCAACAATCAATGCACAGAGTTGGTTGTCCAACTCCATCCTATATCTAGTCTCAGGTCGACCACGCCTAGCAAAAGGTGGTACCGGTGCACCATGAGCAAGAGAATGTCTCTTTGCTGCAACAACCTCATCCTGATCATGATCATCCTCGGCATTGGCCATGTCCTGATCGTCATCAGGATCCACACCTGGATCATGTGGTGGATTCGGCATCTCCTTGCCATCAAAAGAGCTAATGTCTACAAAATATGTACAAGTACACAACAATAATTAGACAATTTCATTACACAATTTAATAAAAACAAGTTAAAGAACATGTTAGAATAAATATAAATAAAACAGTAATATTACCTCTATCATCTAGTGACTCATCATCTGTGAAGAGGATGTTGGGGCACCCTTGCCAATCTAATCCAGCATAAGGACATGGGACCATAATGAATGGACGTAGCCCATCAACACTGGCTAGTAATTCTAGTGCATCTGCGATATCCTGGCTGGAAACATAGTGTCTCCCCTCTTGGGCATCATCTACCCCCACATGTACATCCACGCCTCGAACATTGGACTACGAGGCTGTCGAACAAAACTAGGTCTCATCTCTGAAAACCTCTCAAAAAATAAACAAAACAGCTCTGAAGCAAAAGGGAAGTTGACCCCCCCTTGTGCATGAGCATGACATCTATCTAAGGTCGTACAAAACTGCCACAAAAAAATGGAAAACCACCTGATAAGTCGTGGTTGCGGTACTAAAGAATCAACATAATACAAAAGTGAGCAACTAATGCATTTCTCATCACTGGTGTTGTGCGAAATGGTCGAAATGATAAGAGAGAGGCATTACACGTCCTGTCTACCAAATGCACCTATACGTAACTGACCTCCAGGTACCTAAAACTCTGAAGGAGACAATACATGTGCTCCAATGTATCTCTGGGAGTAAACTAACTGACTCCCTGCTACACAACCAGCTGGCACATGTGGGAATGAGGGAAAATCTACCCCTCTCCTTGATAGTCCTGTAATAAAATAAATATCCTCCTCAGTGGGTGTGTACCATTGGTCAGGACCAACCTAGAAATCCTGTCGGTGGGCATTCCACCTGCGGATAAGATATCTCAAAAACACACTATGGGCCTTTAGGGAAGTAGCCTCCTCATAGAACTTGAGGAGGCCTACCTGCCTAAGGATCCCTTGTGTATCTGCTGTAATAGGGCGAGGGTATGCATCTCTCTCCCTCTCTCGGGCCTCCCATTGGCGAATCATGTCATACTGTTCAACCTGTTGTTGTTGTTGTTCCTCCTCTTCTCTCTGAATCATTGACATATTAAATAATTATTTTTTATTAAAACATACATGTATTTAGGAATATACATATATATTTTTTTTTTTTTAAAAAACAAAAAAACCAGTCGGTGTGCCACAAAAACAGTCATGCATCGATGGTGGTGTGGCTTAAGTTTATAGCGCACTGGTGCCAGTGCCCCTAATGAAATACAACGCATCGGCCTTGGTGCAGCTATCTATTTTTCAAGCACCATTTACTATATCTAAGTTCAGAATAGCAGTGCACTGACTGAAACATACGCCTCAGAGCGTATAGTCATGTCAGCGCACCAACTTCATGACAATTACATAGTCGACGGTGCAGTCTTTTACCTAGTCGCACCGTTGACCCTCTCAGAATGCAGAATGCGGTGCGATGACATACACCAGGGCAGATAATTCTGTCAACGCACCGCACTATGATTCCCATGGTCAACGGTGCGCCTGGATAAATGAGCGCACTGCATTTTTTTTTTTTAATTTAAAATTATGTGGGGCACCTTTCAGAACTGCCCAGTAAATGGTGTGGATACCGTTAGCACCAGCGGCAGTGCGGCCTGTAAATTTTACAGGCAGCACCACTATCTGGTGCAAGCCGAACAACTCAGGTGCACCATGTGACAAGTTTTTTTTCTTTTTTAATGGTTATTTTTAAGGTTATTTCAAATTCTAATCCACTAAAAGGCTTAATTATGGAAAAACTAGAAAAATACCTATACATTTCGTCATCGAGGAGGCATATTGGCTATAAAATTTGCAAAAGAAAATTTGACCACCATTTTTCAAAATGCAAATTGGAGATTGGTGGCCAATGCAGCGTAGTAGTGTGTGCAATGGGTGCAATGAGAGCACCGATGTCAGGGCGGCTCAGAGAAGGGGAAATGGCACCGGTGTTTGAGAGCTCTGGAGCACTGAGGAAAGTGAAAAATGTAGTTTTTTGGCCGTAATTTTTTTTTTTTTATTTAACCCTGTTCCATTGCGTAGGGTTTTATAGGCGCACCGGTACACTTGCTTAAAACCGCATCGGGCGGTCTCAGATTTGGTGTGTTGTTAATAATGCACTGGGGCAGTTCCCTAACACCGCATCGGGATGTTTCCGTTTTGGCGCAATGTTTTTATGATGCAACAAGGCGGAATATTTGTAATGCACTGGTGCACAATAGTCTTAAAGCACCAGTTTTTTGGCCTTAATTTTTTTTATTTAACGCTATTCCGGTGCATGAATTTTATAGGCGCACCAGTACTCTTGGATAAGAATGCACCGACATGTTTCTATTTTGGCGCCGTGTTTTATGATGCACCGGCGCGGAAGAGTATTGAAGCACCGGTGTGTGACCATAATAGAATGCCCCGGGCAGGTGTGTACGTCGCGCATGTTGTCCGGTGTGCCAATGTTTTGTGTGCACCGATGCGTTCTATGGTAGAGCACGCACTGGTAATTGAGAACTCAGGAGCACTGGAAAATGAAAAATCCAGGTTTTATGTAGTAATTTTTTTTTTAATTTAACCCTTTACCGGCGTGCATGGTTTATAGGCGCACCAGTTATTTTTCTTACAAACACACCGGTCAGTTTGTTTTTTGGTGCGTTGTCTTATGATGCACCGGTGCAGTGTTTTTCTACTACACCGGGTAGTTTCAGTTTTGGTGCGGTGTCTTATAATGCACCGGCGCGGAAGAGTTGAGATGCACCGGTGCTACAGAATATTATGATGCACCGGGCGGGTGTGTACAGAGTGCACAGTGTCTGGTGTGCCAATGTTTTTGTGCGCACCAGTGCTTTCGGTATTGCAAAGCACTGGGGCGACGTTTAATGATAAGCACACTGAGAGGAAAACATCTGCAAAACCCTCCGCCTGCCAACCTCCTCTAGTAACATCCACTAGAAACAAATGTATGGGGTATTTTTTTGTGGGGTTCCTCAAAAACATCCGCTAAAGGGTCTTTTCCTTGTAGTGAGCTTACCTTTGCAATTTCCTAAGCCTCTCTAGAGCTTCCTCACAAACTTGGCTTCCTCTTCATCTGAACCACAACATGAATCACCATGTTCTTCAAAGAATCAAATTACATTCTAAAACAATGAAGTTTATATTGATTTACATCACTATCACCTTCATAACAATTGCTCATCTTATCCCAAATAACTTTGGCAATTGTGCAATCCATTAATTTGACTAGTTATGATCCAGTTAGGCCAACAAGCAAGGCATTCATGGATTTAGCATAACACGTGAACTCCATTTTCTGATATTTAGTAATCACTGCTAGAGGATTTTTATATTCTTCTGCAACTGCATCCCATACATAAACTCTGAGTGATTGAATATAGGTCTTAATCCTTACTTTCCAAAACACATGGTTTGTTCCACTGAATATAGGCACCCTATTGATGATTCCTCCTCCCTAGTTTTCCATGGTCCTTGATCTTTCTTCCAACTATTAAACTAATATTAAGGAATTTGGTTTGCTTTGATACCAATGTTAAAAACTAGGACAATACTGAGATGGGGATGAATCAATTTTGTAGGAATTTTAAAACTTTATTTCACTTGTACAAGGATACTAAGACACCATGAAATACTTCAAAAATTAATTGATGTGAGCATGACAAGAAGTAACAAAAATGAACACACAAATTATTAAATTTATTTCTTCAATTCCTTCACAAGGAAAGCTACTAATTGTTGTTACAAATTTATTCTTGCTACAACCAACAGGAAGGTACTACTCTTTGAAGTTTCAACTAAAATTTAAAGGGGATACAATCCATATGTTTTATCAGCTACTACTGAAAGGAGCTACAAACCCTACCTTGAAAGCTACAAATTTCTTGAATTCAATGGTTCATCTTTCATACAATTTTCATACTCAAACCATGAAGGACAAATAATTATATAAACAATTAAATTTTCCACTTCAAACTTTCACTAAAAACACCTTCAACAATCTCTGATTATTGGTAAATGCACCATCCACACCAGAAAAATCGATCCAACCCAACTCAGATAATGCACAATTCTACCCAAACGATTATGATTATAAATAATTTTGACTGATAATTTTAAGTTCTTTGCTTTTTAGTGAACTTGAAATTTAATATTCTCATGAATATCTTATTTTTTTCCTTGTTTAGCTTCTATCAAGTCATCTGAATGTGTTCTACAAGTCTTTAAACACTTCTCACCTATTTTTTCAAGAAAAACTGAGCTTAACTTTAATTTTTTGCTATTAGGGAACTTTACAGGTTTTAGCTATACATCTCACTATAGTTCCAAATTTGGTTGAGTGCTAAATTTGGCCAAACTGCCAAATAAGCCATCAAAATTGTACATGCCTCTAATGTCACACTTTCCAAGTTTAACTCACTACTAGTTATGATGAAATTTACCAAATATGGCACAATAACGTTGAAGTTTTCCATTCCTCTGATTTTTCGAGGCACCTTGTACGTTGGCCACTTAGCCCATACATCTACGGGCCATGAATTTAACATTAATCATCGGTTCTCATTAACCTATGCCCTATCCAAATGACATCATGCCAATTTCACATGGGCCACATGGTCTCCTGTGAGTGGTCCATGTGCAACTTAGAAACAACCCACTTGGCTAATGAAAAAGTTTGAAAATGACTACCATGTGTCCGTATGTATGAGCGCCATGTCACCATGCTATGTCACCATCGCCCGCCATTTGTTTTATTATGTCTTGTGCCATGTTGTCTTTGGGTCCCTATCATTTTCCACAAAGTCACTTGTTGTCTCATTGTATGCCCGCTGTGTGTCCCCATATGTTTGAAGAAAACCATCTGTGGTTTACATACCCCCTTGAAAGATTTGGTGTTAAAAGGCGAGGGGGGGGGGGGGGGTGTTCTTCTATTAATAAAAACCATCGATATCAATATCGATGGTATGTAAATTTTTCCAATAGTGAACCCCGCCCTTCTAGGGCCAGTAGTATAGGGGTTTGTTGGCAAACCTTGCACACCAAACTTGGGTTAGGACCCCTCAAGACAACAGAAAAGGTTGTCGGGTTTCCCCTCGAGGTAGGTTTTTCCAGGTTAATTTTGTGTTATCTTGTGCATCATTGTATCATTGTGATCTCTATTGCCCTAGTGTTTGTTATGGTTTTATTTCTGAATTATAATTTCTTAATGGTTAAATAGAAATTGTAAAGATAATCTCTACATCATTGGAAGTAATTATTAGTTTCAGAAATTAGTGATTGTATCCTATTGCACTTGAAAAAATAAACATGATATTATAGGTTTGGTGAAGAAAGGATGCTGAGATCACCCTTTGAATAAATCTCTCTCTAAAGCAAAAGACTCTATTTTCTGAAGTTTTATCTATATCCAATAAATTTGAGCAGATGACTCCCTCTTGTAAATAAAGAAACAAGCTAGAAGGTGCATCAAATTTCAAGCATGGAAAAAGAGAACTGATCTAGTTCTTGAATAAAATGACGTCTTATAATATGTAAAAGGCAAGGCGACTGAACCTAAGGAAGATGAAGGGAAAGTTAAGCAAAAAAAAACTAAATTCAAGGCACAAAGGATTCTTATTGAATCCATTAAAGACCATTTAATTCCATTCGTCTCAGAATTAAAGACTTCCAAGTAAGTATATGATGCCCTAGTAGGATTATATACTATTGTCAACATTGGAAAAAAAAAATCCTTGAGAAATCAACTTCATGACATTCAAATGTATAGTTTAGATTATGTGCTTCCTAATTCATTAAGATAACTCATTTAAGAAATCAACTTCAATTTATTGGAGAAATTATTTCTCGAACAAAAATTGTGACCAGCGCTATTAATGGGATGCCTGAATCATGGGACTTATTTGCATGTAGTATTTGTGGAAGAAAAGAAATTCCAAATTTTCAAGAAATATGGACCTCATGTACTCAAGAAGAATATAGATTCATATCAAAAGGAATAATTCAGAGACCCGAAAAAGGTGACTTCGAAGAATTTGTAGCTCATTCCAGGAAGGCTATGGGAAGAAAGAAGTTTGTTTTCCAAAGAAGAAATGTATGTAGAAGATCTGCTCCTTAAGAAAATAAATATATGTCAAAGATTCAATGTTATAATTGTAAAAAAAATGGTTACTACAAAAATCAATTTCCTAAAGGAACAAATGATAGAAAAAGGAAGAGTAAGAAACATTCTTCCACAACAAATACTGATCATGATGAACATCAAAAGAAATCTAAAAATGAAAATCCAATTAACAAAGATTTATTCTCTTTCTATGCTCTTGCAGGTTCTGTTTTATATGGAAGTGACATGTGGTTGGTAGATATTGGTGCCTCCAGACATATGCTAGGAGATCGTGCTAATCTCACAAATCTACTAGAAAATAAATCTTCACAAAAAGTATAACTTGGAGATAACAACAATTGTGTAGTCAAAGGTATTTGGTCATCATCTATTGAACTGGGATCAGGTGAAAGAATTCATCTAAGCAACATACTATATGTACAAGGTTTAAAAAATCATTTGGTTTCTACTTCATGTTTGGAAGGTAAAGGATATAGAGTAGAATTTGATATGGTCAAGTCCTTATATGGCCCCGAGGGGTTAAGTATAGATTCCACTAGAATAATTGGAATTCATGAAGGAGGGTTGTATAGACTCTTGGGTAAATAAACTGAGAATTTTTTGAAGATTTTTTTCGGATTTTCCACAGTATCAAGGAGAATTTGTCGACATTTCGAATCCCAACGGGGATCCATATTCAGGACAATTGAATGAAGAATTGGAAGTAAGGGTCTTAGGCCATTAATAGTGAAGAAGGATATGACAGTAGCCGACCAAAGTTATTGATTTTCATTTTATATAAAAAAATTATTATTTTATTTTATTTTATTTCAATTTTTATAGTTCTATTTCCAATTTTTAATAGTTTTATTTCTAATTTAATTAGTAATATGAACTAATTTTAATTTATTTTAATTTAATTTAATAATATGAACTAATTTTAATTTATTTAAATATTATGTGATAAATATTTATAATTAATTAGTATTAATAAAATAACTATGTATTAATATTAATTTTCTAAATAAATATTAATCAAGTAAATAGCTAGTTATTTTGCTATATAGATACTAATTTAGTTAAATGATCTATTTAAGTTATTTAATTTATATAATTTATTATTTAATTTAGGATAAAATATATTTGATAAAAACTTAATTTTTTTAGAGATGGTTATTAATATCATTAATTGATATAAAAATAAACAAATTATTTAATAATTAGTATTAACATTTATTTAAATATAAATAAATATTAATAAAGTAAATAATTATTTATTTTAATTTATTAATTATGTATATTTAATTAATTATGTTTATTTAATCTAATAATTAATATTATAATTAATTTATGTTAGGGGAAGAATTAGGGGATAAATTAGGGTTATAGTAGTTACTAATAATAATTATTAATTACTTAATTAATTTTTATTTTTATACAAAATAAAAATTAATTAATGAGAATAATTATTAAAAGTAAGTACTTTAATTATTAAAATGTCATTTAGAATTCAGAAGAAGAGAAACAAACCTGATATCTTCTACTTGAAAAAATATACCTGGAAGGATTGCACTTTTGAGGAATAGATTTGTCGAAGAAGAGGTCGCCAACTGTCGCTGATGTCACATCCCCCATCCCTATTAAGGTTATCTGGATGTTTTATAATTTCAAGGGCCTCTCTTACTTTTCTTCTTTGATAGTGATCTTCTCTCACAATGATCCTTGCATCTCCAAGACGCACTTGATTTTTAGTTTTCGAAGAGTGTTCTGCAAGGGCTGAGGTGCGCACTTGCTCATACTTAATATCGGCTCCGTGCTCTTTAAGTCGTTTCTAAAGCGAACACCCGGTTTCACCAATATAACTTTTCCCGCACGAACAATCAATTTTGTATACTCCTTTAAGTTGTCCCAGGCTTATAGCATCTTTAACTGATCGCATTCTTTATCTAATAGTCCCTGTTGCTGACAATTACGCGAAAATATCATTTTTTCTCAGAACTTTGGCGATTTTATCAGTAACACCCTTAATGTATAGTAGAAAAACCCTTCCCTCGTTTTCTTAAGTTTCATGGCGTTTCTGAGGTAAGATTGAACCCTTAGCTCTTTTTAGGGCCTTTTTGATATCTCTTTCTTTATAACCCAAATCCCTAAAAATAGATGACAAGTGACTGATTTCTTTGTTAAGGTGTTCAGCATCAGATATCCTCATGGCTCTAACGGCAAGTGTATTAAGGACACCAAAATTTTGAGCTGGATGATGGTAGAACTCAGCATGGAGATAGCTATCAATATGGGTTTTCTTCCTAAACACTTGGTGCCCAAGAGTTCCATCCTCATTCCTAGTGACAAGAATGTCCAAAAAAGGAATGCTCCTGTTTACTTCAGCCTCCATAGTAAACTTAATTTCTGAGGAGATGGAGTTAAGGTGATTAAAAAATCCCTCAAGATTCTCCTTCCCATGGGTCCATTTTATGTTGGTGTCATCTACAAATATTTTCCACCAGGTTGGTTTTAGAGGCAAGGGAATTCTTCTCAAAGTGTTCCATATATAAGTTGGCGATAATAGAGATAGCGGAGATCCCATTGCGACCCCTGAAACCTGCTCATAGAATTCCCCTTGGAAGCTGAAGAAAGTGGAACGTAGGCAGGTTTATACAAGCTTGGTTGTTTCTAGATCAGTGACTTCTTTAATGACTCGAATTGCCTCATTTAAAGGAATCTTAGTGAATAGTGATACCACATCGAAACTTACCAAAATGTCGCTCTCCTCCACCCTCTGATCCTTAATGAGCTTGAAAAATTCATTTGAGTCCTTTATGAAAGAGTCAGTGTTCCCAACAAGGGGCTTCAAGATCTTGGAAACATATTTCATTGCTCATAGGTGGGGGACCCTATGGTATTAACATCTAAGTGGAATTCCATCTTTATGGATCTTGGGTAATTTCGTCCCGATCCGAACAAGTAAAAATTCAAGCATGTGAATGAATGAGCTGAAGTCGAACATGCAAGAAAGTCACTTGATTACTAGCCAATAATGAAATTTGTTAACGGGTGTGAAGGAGACCACAGATAATGACAATGGTCCTCAAGGTACTACTAGTACAATCCATGAAATGAACAATGAGCTAGAGTTGAACACCCAGGAAATCACTTGATCGAAGGCCAATGATGAGAACCTGTCGTCGAATCCAAAGAAATATCCATTGAGGCATCAAATCTCTAAGGTACCAGAAGGGAGTCTCTGGATCAAATTCCTGGCTAATGAGCTGAAGTCGACAGGAAGCGACCGATCGAAGTAGGGCCATAATGTTTCACACATCATCGACACGAGATAGAGGAATAAGATGATAGTGAATCGGGACTAAACAGAGGATTAGGGGTTGAAAACGGCAAAAGGAACTTCTCTTGAACATATTGGTGACATGAATATGGAATTTGCTATTATTTGACATCAAGGGATTTGAGGTCATGATGACGAGGCAAAGAGCAAATGAGAGGTCAAAACAGATAACCCAAACCCATGGAGGTAAAATGACGAATATGGGATGTCCCCAAACTAACACGAGCTGCAGATGAGTGTCATGTTCAAGAGTGACATAATCCGGACACAACTGAAAAATAGTTCCATTTTCCCCCACCATTTCTAGCGAGTACCCCAATTATTTTTGGAAATGAGCTTGAAGGGTATAACATATGCTTGTCATGTAACTTTTTCCTTCAGAAAATCCCATCCTAGTACATTTTACGAGCCCTAGGAAGGAGGAACTCGGTAACGTCATGGTGATGGTTTCCAATGTCATTCAACTTTAATGAGTCTGACAAAGGGAAAACTTGGTGTCTTTTCATGTTTAGAGAGTTTGAAAAGAAGAGAAAAATAAAACTCTAGCAGGTCCCTTTTCGTATGTAGTCTTGCAGATCCGAAAAGGTAGAAAAAATATCTGAGAGAACCTCTTAGCCACATTCGACTAAGGTATTCCTTTTCATAAATGATATGCCCGAGCCTGAAAAATGGGTAAACGTATACTGGGCAGATGACGTTTCACAACCTTTGACGAGTTCAAAAAGACAAGAGTCTCGGCAATATTTTAAATTTTTGAGAGTCAGAAAAGAGCTGAAAGATTACTCCAGGGGGTGACTTTTTCGTGTTTTACCAAGCCCAAAAAAGTAATAAATACAACTTGTTTCCTCATCGTCGTCATTTTTAGGACCTTTTGATGCATAAGAAACAAACGTAAAACCCATTTTTCGAGAAAAAATAATAAAATAATCGAAAAAGGTGTCCAAAAACCTAATTAGGGTTTAGAAAAGGTTATAAAACAATGAAAATAGTAAAAACAATTCACTTTTTAATTTTTCACCTTCTTGTGGGAATTTTTACCGATTTCCACTGTGAATTTGCAGAGCTGATAACAGGCAATCTAGGAGATCATTTACAAATACGTTTTTTCAAGAGCTCTGAACTTCTTCTACAATTTAATCCATTTTTTACTTGGTTTCATGGTTTTAATGCATTTGTGGAGGAGTTTGAAAAAATGAGGCCGCGGTGGTTGGCGTCGATTCTAGACATGGAATCGCGCCCAACCCCAAATTTTTTTAACGAGAAGGCGTCGTTGGGCGCTGCTGTTTGCAAAATAGTGGCGCTGAAAGCTGCACCCAATATTTTCAAGTTTTTTCTTCCAAAATTATTCAAATCTTAACTAGAGGCTAATAGAATCCCATTTGTTGGTTTTGCAGGAAAATCAATAACTAAAATGGTCATAGAGTGGAAAGAACAAGAGCATGGGGAAGAGGATGAATAGACCATGGGAAATGATGCATGCATGAACGCCCTGAGAAACCGTGGGCTCCTGAAATTATTCATGACCCCATGTTTGAGAGCTCAACTAGAGTTTCTACATTACTTGATTAGTATGTGGGACACTGGTCGAGAGAGATTCATGATTCATGACCAAGAATTGGAGATAGAAGCCTCTGAAATTTACTTCATAATTGAATTATTGTGGAGGGGAGAGCGACCACTTTTGATAGGTACTCGGGCTCTTGGAGAGAGCATGGGTATGTTGATAGATAGAGTCTGTCCCGGAGCAAAGGTAGACATTCAGACCATGCCTGACTTGGCATTGAGGGTGGTGCTACATACTATTACTCGAGCTACTGGATCTTAGGCTCCCCATGAAGCTACAAAGACACAACTTCAACTAGACGTAGATTGCATGGTTCCAACCATCTTCAATTGGGCGGAA